>PVIA01010741.1:0-49644 GCA_004024845.1 Tonatia bakeri
TTAAATAACCATGCCATGGATTAGCTGCAAAGCTGCCCTGCACATTCTTGCTCTATGAGCCCCTTCCCCCAACTCACACCTGTGGTGGGGGGGAAGAGGTAAAAAAAACATCCTAGAGTCTCTGGACACCTTGAGTTCTGGGCCCCATTTCAAATGTCCATTTGGGGTCCCCCCCCTCTTGGCTGCACCCTGTAACACACCTAAAACAAAAACAAAAGCAAACTAAGCAACCAACTAGAACAGGAACAGAACCACAGAAATGGAGATCACATGGAGGGTTAGCAACAGGGGAGTGGAAGGAGGAGAGAGGGGGAAAGGGTACAGAGAATAAGTAGCATAGATGGTAGGGAGAAAACAGACAGGGGAAGGACAAGAATAGTATGGGAAATGTAGAAGCTAAAGAACTGATGACTCATGGACATGAACGAAAGGGGAGGAATGTGGGAGGGAGGGGGTGTGCAGGGTAAAGGGGAGTGAGGGGGGTAATGGGACAACTGTGATAGCATAATCAATAAAATATATTTTTAAAAATGCTGAAAAAGGCACTGCATTAATCTATCCCTGAAAAATATTGGCAGTCCACAGAAGTAGCTGATAATAGTTTATATGAATTTGGAACCACAGAATATTTGGGAATAACTATTTTATTTATAGCTATGAGATTTTGTACAAATCCTTATTCTTTCCCATTGAGTTTCTTTACTGGAAGGATCAGAGGATTATAGGGGCTCATACATGCAATTATAAGTCCTCTTTTTAAGTAATCTTGTGCAACAGATTCAAATCTGTCTCACGTATAAAGCATGTTGGTGACTGGAAAAGGCTCGAGATTATCTTGAGATTATTTTCCTTTTGTGGAAGTTCCTTTAAAATCATTCCTTTCCTAATTGACCCAGCATCTGATGTACTTATTTCTAAATATATTTCACCCTTCTGGAAAAAGGGTATGTGGAAGTCATTCGTTTCAAGAAAATCTCATCCTATCAAATGAGTTGGGGCAGATTTGATTAGTAAAAATATATATTGCCCCATAATGTTCTCTAGTTGCAACCAAATAGATTCTGATTTAAACACAGATACTGGTTGATTAGATATCCCTATCATCTGCACAGAAACTTTACTCTGAAGGAGGAAGCAAGTTGGTCTGAAGGTTGTGGGTTATTGTTAAGCTGAAGGATGACACAACTTAGTTAAGTGGTTAAGAACAGGTAAAGTAGCCCCAGTATTTACAAGGGCCTAATTTTCCTTTTTTTTATGGTAATTTTAATTTCTCCTAAAGTACTAGTAAGGAGTGGGGGAAACTCCACATAGTCCTTGGAGCAGCTGTGTGCTTGCTTCTGTTTCTTTTCTCTTACTAAATCCCATTTCAGCTTCCTATCATCCTTCTTAAAGTGAACAGACTCCTCTGCAGTTTTCCTGTGAACACTGTTTAGTAATTCTGTTGCTTTCACTCCCAGAAATCAGTGGGTTAATTAATTGGAATAGGCCAGAAGTGCCAGAATTACATATTCTAACAGTTAGGTTAAATTCTTCTGTGAACCCATCAGAGTCCAGGAGAAAACTGGGAAAATTTTTAGGTAGATTGTTTAGTTCTGTTCTAGTCTAAGAAATGTATACAGTCGCAGGTTCCCCTCTGCCTGGGACCAGCTTTTCTCTAAAGAAAGCTACTAGAATTCCTGGATTATCCTTGTCTGCATTCCTATTCTCGCTTCTCCCTAGGTCAGTAGGGAGTGGTAGTGGAGGAGATACAGAGAAGTTAGCGAGGGAAGGAGGAAGGGAGGAAGAGGGTGGGTCCAGACAAGGAAGCTCAGAAAGCAAATGTAGTGGAGGTACTGTAGAAGGCAGTGGTGGTGGTGGTGGTGGGCGGCATTTATCAGCTTCAGAAGTCTTCTTTAGTTCAGAGAGAGGCTCTAGAATTTCTTATTAATGTCTTTAAAAAATTAACTGTGCTCCTCCTAGAAGCTTCTAATTTCCAAAGCAACATACCCTTCCCATGCATTTAATTTTAGGGCTAGCATTTTCTAATTTTCATGCAAAATTGAATTTAAGCCCCCAAAGAAAACTGAATTTTGGCCACTTGAAACTGATATCACTTCTAGTTGAATCTTCCCATTTCTTTAAAGTACTGGCAAGTATAGTCTTCCTACCAGGAATATTAATGAGGGCCAGGGTCTGGGAGTTTCTAGCCTTGGAGGCACAAGTTCCCAAGTTAATTTTAATTTTATTTTGGGATCTGTAGTGTCTGCCAAATTCCTAGGGAGGTTGTGTAGTGGGTTGAAGTGTGCTGTTTATGGGTTGAGCTTGCTGAGGCTCTCACTCCCCGAGTTGCATCAACCTTTTTCCATGCCTTGGTTTCTCTCCCCTGCTGTCTAACACAGCTGTGCAGACTCAGAGAGCTAGGTGATCACCCTTCATATGTGCATCCCCAAACGAGGCGATGGTTTAATTACAGTTGAGTTGCAATTCACTGTGGGGCTCCTGCTCATCAGGATGCCCCCTGACACTGCCACAAAGATTCTTAGTCATCTAAGAATACCTGAGATTCAGGAGGGAGGGAGGAATGCCCCTTGTCTTTGGAACCAAATGAGTTCAGGCTCTCATTTCTCCAGCAAAAGGTTTTTGTTCAGAGTCTCAGAAAGCAATTCTATTTGAAAGCCAAAGTTAAAAACCAGCCACCCATTTTCCCTCCAGTCCTGCTTTAGCCTGGGTCCTCCCTCAACCCTTAACCTTCAGTTCCACTTCAAGGATTTTAAAAAGACATCTCAAAAAAAATCAGGGTCTCTTACCTTAAAACAGTGGGGTCTGGAATTCCAATTGAAATTCACCCAAGTTTACTACTTGCAGAATGAGGAGCCATTGGTACCATGGGCCCGTGCTGGTACTCAGCATGAGTCTGGGTCTGCAAGGTGGTCCTGGGTGGGCTGCTTTGGAGTCCTGCTGACTATGCCAAGTCAATGTCAATGTAAGAAATGCTCAAGCCTGTGAGAATTTTTATGAGTTTATTTGAGCCAGACTGACTAGAATTGCCAGGAAGCAAAACCTCAACAGATTGAGAAAATGCTCCGGAAAATGGCAGTTTTGCACTTTATTTTATACATTATAATCGAAAGAAAAGATGCCAGTGGGTTACATGAAATCTACTGGTGATAGATTAGGGAGGCAGGAGAGAGCAAAGTGGGGAAACCTCTGTAATTAGATAAAAAGTAAAACGAGAGAGCTTTTACACAGGTGGGTACAGAATAGTTAACAGTCCACAATTAACACAATAACAATAACAGTGAGGGGATTTGTGGTCTCAGCTCTGGTGGATAGTTGTGCTTTGAGGGGTCCAACAAAAGAAATTTGACATTCTAAATGTCTGTTATCATAGATGCAAAAAGACAATAGACAGGCTCAGTTAAGGTGAAGATTGACTTTTGTCTGGGAAGATTCTAGCCTGGGACATGGCTGCTTGGCATGACGTGCTTTTAGTTAGAATGTTTTAATTTCAGACCATCCTATGTGGTCACTTTAGGTCTCTGAGTTTGCAAGGCCATCACACAGCCTTCCCCTGAGCTTGTCAGGTTTAGTGTGTGGCCCCTTTTGTCCACACATGTCCTATGTGTCTTCCATCTGGATGTTCATCTGTATCCTTTATAATATCCTATTATAGTAAACTGGTAAACATAAGTAAATGTTTCCCTCAGTTCAGTGAGCTACTCTCAAAAATTAGTTGAGTCCAAGGTAAGGTCATCGGAACTTCCAATAATTGTTAGCTGAGTCCAAGGCAAGGTCATTGTTACCTATACATTTGACCAACTGGCTATATATAGGTAACAATCCGGGCCTGAAGTGGGGATGGGGGGCAGTCTTTTAAGACTGAACCCTTAACCTGTGGGATCTGATGCTGATTCTCAGCAGACAGTGTCAGAATTGAGTTGAATTGCAGGATACCCAGCTGGTATCCAGAGAATTGCTTACTGTTGCTGCTGTGGAAACCACCTACTCACACACTGGAATTAGGGTCCAGAATACCTTTCAGCTTTCTTTAGTTTTTCTCTCCCAGGTTTTTTGAAGGTCTATTCTCAAAAAGGAGATTATGCTGGGTAGTCCAGAGGGGAGGGAAGAATGGCTCATTTCTTTGAAGTTGGGAGGTGGAGGATGGTAGAGAACATTTCCAAGTCCTGGGAAAGGGACAGAGGAGCGCGTTCTGCTTCAGTTTCCCGGTAGTATTTTAGGGAAGGGTCAGTGTTCCAATGTGCAGGGCTCTGTATTGTGTCTATAGAAATGCTGATCCCTTAGAACTAGATTCATTGCCTGAGCTGAGTTCAAGTGTAGCATGGGTGTAGCAGGCTTCCTGCCCATCCACAACTGTGTGGGCACAAACAGTGACCTCAGCAATCCAGTGCCAGCTATGCTGGCCTGAAGACTCCAGGTTCCTCTCCCATGTTCCAGGCAACCTAAAGCCTTCCTTAGAGGTTTCTTTGTAACCATAGGAAGAAAGAGAATGTGGCCGATAAAATGACTGACTATATTTTCCAACCAACCTGAGAGGTTAGGAGTTCAGAGGTAGGTTTAATTTTGTTTAAAAAAAATTAACCTGGCATTTCCAGCTCTTCATAATTTATACCTGCTATAATAGCACTTATCATGATTTGTAATTATATATTAAGTGTTTTTATTCACTTGTCCATTGTCTTACAGACTGTAAGTTCTATGAGGGCAAGAAGATACTCAGATAATTTCCTCAGATAGATGTTGAATCAATAAATTTTGCACATAATATGGTAAATACTAATTGTATACTTAACTTATTAATGAAGTGTACTTACCAGCTGCAAGGTGGAAAGGAACATCAGGAATAAATATTCAAAGTAATAGTCAATAAGGTTTCTGCCCTTTTTAATTTCTATTTACTAGCAGCAGAGGTTTAACTGAGAAAAATCCCACCTAGTAACCTCTCCCAAAATATTTCTTAAATATGTAATAGTCATTCCACTGGGTGGTCTGCTGTAAATGAGCAAGGAAATGAGGTGTTGGAAGGATAATGAACAGGGACATGTAACAAGAATAAAAGAAAAAGGGAGAAGGGCAAAAGGGCAAGCTAAGAAAAGGGTGCTAATCTAGGGCTTAGGATGATTCCTGAGAGGTTGTCCAAGAACATTCTAGAAGAACTGAGTTGGTAGACTTAGGAAATAAACACCATAAAAAGTATGTTCAAGTCCCCCAGGATCCCTGTGGGGGCTGAGCCTTTGCCCACCTTTACTCAGGAGCAGATGGCTCATCACATACACCAAGACCTACACCAGTCAGTTCCCCTCCTGAGGACGTGGCACCAGCACCTCACCGCAGCCTGGCCAGGGGGAGCCAGAGACCTAGCTGAGCCCATCCAATGTTCCTGTGTGCATGGCCCTCTGATGGCCGAGTTAACATCTTGAGAGTCCCTCAAAAATAACAAGATTTTGATGTATCTCTTTTATATCATTTCAATCAGGATATTTTACATGACTCAAACTTCCATTTTTGCTATTAAAATATCAGGTGTTTTGATTACAAAATTCAAGATAATTGAACTGAAGATGAAATTCTTTCTCTCACCTCTGCCATGTGATCTTCCTTTGCTGTACCTTTAGTATATTCTTACCTTTCTTATTAGATCACCGAGCCTTTCGTAAATCCAAAGGAGAGAACTTGAAAACCAAGTAGGTTGTGAGTGTGAAACAGCCATACCTGTACTGAACTGAACATGTCTTAGACCCCTGAGCCATGACATCCCTGGTTCCACAAGCAGCAACAGACAAGGGATGCTGGCAGATTTTGAAGCACTTAGTAGAGTGTTTAATCTTTTTTTTTTTAAATGGGGGTTAAGTTGGAGACAGTAAGGAAGGTCTCCCAGAAGGGGCAGCATTTTAGCTCAAGCCAGAAAGATGAAGTGGAAGTGGTCAGGAGTAGGATGGGAATGTGGCTGGACTTATGTTTAGGGGCTAAAGGTGTGAGGTCTCATCTCACTTTCTTATATGCTTATCTAGACCTTACTCTATCCCATTGTGTATATGAAGAGTTGATTGTACAAAGATAAAGAATAAGGGTTTTCACAATCATCAAGAAGTCATGCACAAATAGGGAATTTATAATGCTCAACACAGAAAGTTAGGGGATGTGGGGTGACCACTTGGGTTGTTTATTTGTGCTTATTTATCCTGGATTTGTCAGTTGGTCTCAGTATCACCTGCCTGTAAGTTCTGTTCTTTACAATCATTACAGCACTGAGGCAGTCAAGTGCTGAGGTTTTACCATGAATACAGTGAGTTATGAGCTATTTCTCTTGTGGTAAAGATGGCTTTGTGCAGAGTGGCCCTAAAAACAGCCATTATCCTTGTGTATTTTCTGTATGGCCACAGCAGAACCATGAAGAGGCTGTTGATGGTGAACTATAATTTCAACTCTACTATTAGTAAAAAACAGCTCCAAGAGTATGGCTTTCCATCTGTTGGATCAGTAGTTTGATCTACATAGACAGGGAAAAAATCTTGTTTATAATAAAAATATTGAAAACCTACATTTTATTTTTGATGACAACCCTAAATACTGGTAGCACATGCTGATCTATGTCGGCAAGAAGCTAATAAGAAAGCATGAATCATCCATCTCTAGTTTCTGACTTCCTTATAATGGACCTGCAAAGTCTCTCTCACCTGGAAGAAAGCATTAACCAGCCACCAGGACAGCACTGGTTATGGGGATGAAAATTACATCCCCCCCACACTTGAGCATTGCAAGTAAGGACAAGAACCAGGTTTGAGACAAAGGCTGCTACTCAGTGGCTCACTTTTTTTGTTGCTTTGATGGTGGTGGGGCTGGAGACAGAACAGAATGAAGACGTTGAGGAAGGGCATTTTTCAAAGTCTACAAATTGCTAGTTAGAATGAAATGGCCTTTCAGCACTCTTTGAAGTGGGCCATTGTAAGAGAAAAAAATAATTTGTTTTCCTTTCATTTTTGGCATTGTAAATGAATATCCCTTTAGGAAAATTGTGTATGGAGACTCACAGAATTCATTGCTCTGTTCATTCAATGTGACAGGAATGAAAATGATTCTACAGAAAACAAGGCAGTGTGAGTTGGATTATATATTTCATTGCTCATAACCTAAATTTTTTCCAATGTCAGCCTGATGGTTTCTGTTAACAAATATTTATTAAGCCCTCATTGTATTTCATGCTTAAAGTTACTGGAGTGGCATGAGTGGGAGGTTAGAATAAAGAGAACTAATAAAACTCTATTTGGTATCAATACATTTGATGTTTTTCTTATAACTAGAGAGCACATATCAGTGCTGTTTTTCAGGAGACACTTAACCTAAAATGTCTGGCCTTCACCGTAAAGGAGACATTTAACCTAGAAGAAAGAAAAAACAAAAAAAACCAACAGGAGGAATACACAGATAAAATCTATACACATGGATGTTACCAGACAATACAGAGAAATCATTATCATGTATGAATAATGGCAGAAATCTGAAACTTCCAATACTGGTTAGGGAATTTACCTTTTGATTTTTCCAGATACTTTGGGCAAAGTTTCACTTATAAATAAGCACACATGAACAAGTACCCACAACAAGAACACCAATAAATAAAAAACAGTTAACAATTATTGATTTGAGAATTAATACTTTGGTATTGCTCTTTATAATATATAATACAATTATAGGGAAGTTGTTAAGTGGTTCTCTCTTTAAAACCAATTTGGAAAAGGAGGGCACAGAGCTATTAAACTGAATAGTGGGAAACCCTTCCCTAAGGATACCACTTCCCATGAGCATACATTCTGGTTTTCAGAGAACAGGTATAGTTCATGCTCGCTGTCCCAGTGTAAGTACTAATGGATTCAGTTTAACTCTCAAAGTGTACCAGTTTGGATAAAAATTGTACCTAGTGGTCTCAATCTGAGAAGATGAGTCATTTTGCATTTCAACTGAGTTATTTTACTGAGCAATCATAGACTCAGCTATGATGATAATAATAATATCAGCAGATAATAATTATTTTGTAATTATTATGTTCTAAGTAGCATATTGGCCAGTTTACCTGCATTAGCTCATTTAATTTTCATAACAACCTTACAGGGTAGATACTCTTATTTCCATTTTATAGATTAAAAAATAAGAACTGGAAGCACAGAATAGTAAGTACTTGCTAAAGGTCACACAGGTAGTGTATGCTGACATTTTGATATCAGAGCCTATTTTCTCAACTATTTCTGTTACCAAGAAGCTTATTAATACAATATTTAGGTTAGGAAGTATAACATAAGCACATGCAATAGATGAAATGGAATAATTAATAAGAAACAAAATGAACTATATTACCTATTTCTCAACAGTGTTTTCATCCCATTATAAAATCTGGGTAAATGAGTTGCCAAATACCATCAAACACCCAGATGAGGTTGGTGACAGCTGCGCAAATATACATACATTAGTCTGTCTTGGGGACCTGGCCTGCCTGGCTGATACACGACATATAATTTTACAATTCCACACCAGGGCCAGAATCTAGGAGCAAGCAAGGCTGGGGATATTTTGTTAGGAGTTGGAATTCCGGGATATCAAGAGTGGTGTGTGAGATAGTGGTGAGAACAGCATTGGAGGAGCCAGCTATGGAGTAACGTGTCATCCAAACCGAGCAGGTGGAATCCATAAAGAGGAAAAGATTGAAGGATTAGAGGGTTTAACGGCAAACTCTCAGAGTACCAATAGATGCTCAGATGTTAAAGAAAACTAGGTTAGGAGTTAATGACAGCGAAAGTTGAGGAAGCATCAAATTCAGGATGCTGGGTGCTATGGCCTGAATGTTCATGGGCCCCAAAATTCATATGTCAAAGACCTAACCCACTATGTGGTGGTATTTGTAGGTGGGGCATTTTGGAAGTAATTAGGTCATAAGGGTAGAGCCCTCATGAATGGGATTAGTACCCTTAATAAGAAGAGGCTCAACAGACAAGAGCCTTTCCTCCATCATGTGAGGACACAGCAAGAAGGTGACCATCTGCCAGTTAGAAAGAGAGCTCTCACCAGAACCCCACAAGCCTGGCACCCTGATCTCAGACTTCCCAGCACCAAGTACTATGAAAAATAAATGTCTGTTGTTTATGACACCCAGGCTCTGGTGTTCTATTGTAGCAGCCCAAGCTGACTTAGACACCGGAGATGTGCCTGCCACAGTAGGATCCAGTGTTTAGCTGGGGCAGCAAATGGCTAATGTGGCATGAAGATGAATAACTTCCCTTTGTATAGAGAAAGAAAGAGTGATTACTTCACAGATGTGTTGCAGATTAAGTGAGGTTATGCAAGTAAGTGTTTAGGAGTTTCAGGCACAAGGTAAATACTTAAAGTGATTGTTCAAAAAAAATGCTACCAAGGAATGTGACACTTGAAATCAGTGTGTTAGATTAGCATGGGACTTGGAGATGCCATGTAAGTACGGAAAGGCAGAGGAAAAACCTAAATGAGTCATTGAGGACACGTAGAGGACAAGAGTGGATCTAGCTGGACAGGGCAGCAGAGCAAGCAGGAGAGAGGCCATGATGGCAATAGCAATGATGGGAAGAATTTAAATACATGGTTGCTGGGAAAGGAGAGTAAAACCCTCTAAAGTACTCACAAAATTCTTTGGGACATCTGTTTCCTTTTCTAGTAATTGTAATTCACTTTCCCAGAACTGCTTTGGGTAACACATTTATCCCTTTAAAGCCAAATTTTATGTGTGTTGAATTATATATTCTAATAGGTAAACAGTGGAAACATTTGTAATAAGTTCAAAAAAAACCAAATGAAGTGACTTTTATTCATTTTTATTCCTCATTGTTTTCTGAATTTTTTTGATCATCCTCTCCTCTGTTTGCCATGGGATATGGTGAATGTTCTTAATTATCCTTGTCAAAATGATGAAAGAGTTTCATATCACAGGTGTTGACTGCACACAAATCTGTGGCTTCAACACAGGAAGTTCCAGCTGAAGACAAATGAATGTTTACAAAAGCGGAATAGAGTTTGCAAGGGTAGTACTCTCCCATTTACAGGGAGAACAGCACCTGTCATGCTCTGCGGGCCGGGTTTAGGGCATCTGATGTGAGGAATGGTTGCCATTCTGGTTTCAACAAGAACATTAGTTGTTCCCCTCTTGTATTGCGTCTGATGCTACAGCACAAACCTATTTTGCTTAATTAGATTTTGAAGGACTCAGAAAGGACCCACTCCTGATCAGAATTGTTTCCCCTGATGACATTATTGGGTTTTATTTTAGCAGCCCAGAGGTGAAACCCATCAACCCATCTGCAAGTTTATACAGCATCCCTACCATGCAGTTGGCTTTGTGTAAGTTGCCCTCCGGGAGCCCACAGTTGAACTGATGAGGCAAAATTTACACATATGAAGTAATAAGAAAACAATGAAGGCCAAATGGGTGGAGCTGATTCTCAGTGAAGTAGAAACAGAGAAAAGAGAGATCAGCATGGGTTAAATAGCCAACAATTTATTATCATCAGTCACTATCATTATAACAACAATGAGCATTAAGGGTATACTATATGCCAAATACTGTACAAAAAGCACTTTGGGTGCCTCTTCTGATTTACTCATCTTAACAACCCTTTTTATTATTCCCACTTACAAAGAGAAAACAACATACTCTTTTTTAAAAAAAAAATTGTATTTATTTTTAGAGAGGGGGAAAGGAGGGAGAAAGAGGGATACAAATGTCAATGTGTGGCTACCTCTCACACGCCCCCAACTGGGGACCTGGTCCACAACCCAGGCATGTGCCCTCACTGGGAATCGAACCAGATACCCTTCAGTTCACAGACTGTCACTCAATCCACTGAGCCACACCAGCCAGGGCACAACATACTCTTATTATTCCCATTTTATAAGTGAGAATACTAAACCTTCTGAATAGTCTTAAAGATACTGAGTCTTAACAAACTCACAGAAATGCCAGAATCCATTGAATGCAAATTTGTCTGACCCCAAATCAGTACACACATTACCACAATATACAGTGCTGTAGTTTTATAGTAGGATGAAGTACATAAAGTCAATCATTAAAAATATAGATTCCAAAAGGCAAGGGAGAAGAGGGAAGGCATTTCAACAGGAGGAATAGCATATATACACCTTGAGACAGGAGAGAGCATGACATGTGTAAGGAGCAGTAGAACAGAGCACATCCAGAGCACAAAGTGCATGCCATGGAGGACTGTAGTCTGGGTGGATCCACTTTGCACAGAGTTGTGCTGGGAATCTGTACAAACCATGGTGCAGAAGTTGAAGCTGAGTCAGACAGGCAACAGCTAACACTAAGGCAGAAAATAGTTGGGAAGGAGGAAACTACAGAGGTGCCCCAGAGCTAAGATAAAGGACATCCATACAGGACAGAGACCCTGTTCTAAGACTGGTTGTTCCTGTTTTCTGGAAAAGTGCTGAATCATGGTGAATCATGAATGCACTTGTGCAGAAGATGCTACACGAGCCCTGCTTCATTATAATAGCATTATAATAAATTAACATTGTGTGACTCACTTTTCTGGTGGCCAGTCAAGGAAAATCACGGGAGACCACCTGTGCAGTAGCTTTAAAGTAATACAACTACTTGTACATGCACAATAGAAGCCTGAAAAAACTAGCCAGGAAGGATCCATCCTATAAGAATAGAACTCCTCCAGCCCTGGAGGTCAATCTCTGCTTGGAGTTGGCCTGCTCCCATGTTCTGTGGAGTGTACCATTGCTTAATAGATCTGCTTTCTCTTTCTGTTATAAACTCTTTGTGTGTTCGGTTTAATTCTTTGTTTGCGATCACCAAAAACCAGATTACCTGTGCCCACCTGTAACAGTACCATTCAGGAAATTAGAATAATGTTAAATAGCAAAAAACTTTGATCAGGCTAGATGGCCAAGAGGCTCAGGTACACAAGAGTCAGAGTAACAGAACAAGACTAGGTAATGTAAGTCATGCATTCGTTCACACCCTCCATTTATTCAGTGTTGTATCTGAGCACATACTATATTTACAACATTACACTAGGATTGTAAAAATCATAGAGATGAAAAATGTAGGTTTCCTTTCCTTAAGCAGTTTGCAGTCTAGATAGGGAGTGACTTGGGCTGGAGATCTTAAGGCGCATTGGCATTGGGAGAAGGTAGAACAGGAAAGGATCTTTGAAGGAGACTTACATGTTCTGAGTGGATAGACAGTTCATAGAATCAATCATGTATTGGTTTAATAACTATTTAATAACTATTTTTTGTCGTGCAATTTTATATTGGTTTTAGGTAGAAACATTAGAGTGATTAGACACTTATATACTTTAAAAGTGATCCCCCTAATAAGCCTAGTACCCATCTGATACCGTGCATAGTTA
Organism: Tonatia bakeri; assembly: GCA_004024845.1. NCBI lineage: Eukaryota > Metazoa > Chordata > Mammalia > Chiroptera > Phyllostomidae > Tonatia > Tonatia bakeri. The sequence continues at coordinate 12,399 of PVIA01010741.1, forward strand.
TTACAATATTTTGACTATATTCCCTATACTGTACCGTACACCCCTGTGACTTTTTTTATAACTGGCAATTTGTACTTCTTAATCTCTTTTTTTAACCCATCCCCTAAACTCCTTCCCATTTGGTGACCATCAATTTTTCTCTATATCTATGAGTTTGTTTGTTCATTTATTTTGTTTTTCAGATTCCACATATAAGTTAAAACATATGGTATTTGTCTTTCTCTATTTTTTGAGCACATATGTTATACTAGGTGTTGAGGGAGAATAGAAAGTCCTCATAAAACGTAGATTTGAGTAAAAGATGGGCATTCATAAAACAAGTTTATGGACCAAAGTAGATAGATTGGGAGAATGTCAGAAAGTTTGGCTGTAGGCCATAACTTTGAGAAGCCAAGCCTGAGGGGTGACTTGCAAAACCTGAAGGAAATAGCTGGAAGTCTTGGTTGTTGCAAACAGGAGCCATAATAGATAAAGCAGTTAAAGCAACCAAGAAGTTCGATCATGATCCTCAAACCCAGGAGGGGTGGGGGAGAACAAAATTAACTGAATTAAGTGAATGGCAAAATAATTTCTCTTTAAGGTAGGTTCCTGTAATAAATAAATTACCCATGTATAAGCTTTAAAGAAGTGTACCAAAACCCAGACATCTTGTAGTTCAGCATTACATCAAAGGAGAGGGAGGGAGGGAGGAAGGAAGGAAGGAAGGAAGGAAGGAAGGAAGGAAGGAAGCAAGGAAGGAAGGAAGGAAGGAAAGGAGGGAGGGAGGAAGAAGAGAAAATCATAAATGTGTTTTCAGGAAACGTGGACTTTATAGAGGAACTGGGAAAATGAATAGCACAACTAGAATATCTGAGCCTGAGGGTTTGATTCTTGGAAATTAGTGAGAAGAGAATTTCTTAAACCTGGGGGCAAGAAATAATTGAGGGGTTGTTGAAAATAATGTGAAATGTTAACCACCCTTTCATGCCCACTGAATTAAGTGTAAACATAAAGAACTATGGTTCTTAACTTCCAATGTCCCAATTTTAAGTTTAAAAACAAAGTTATAAAGTGGCAGGACCTACAGATTCGAAAAAAATTTTAGAGACAAAATAATAGTTCTGTTGCTAGATTCTATGAAATGTATATAAAGCCCGTCAATATTTCAAAGACAAATTCTCCTTTTTGAGCAACTTTAATGAGAACAGTATCCCTGCATTACTGTATTCCTGGCAGGTACTAGGTACTCAAAACATATTTGCTGACCATGAACAAATGAACCAGGATTCTACTCAGGATTAGAACGTAGGCTTGACTTACCTGGGTAATCAACCTAAAGATCAAAGTCTCTGGCAGGTTATCTTCACAGAAAGCTCAAGATCCTGTTAGGATGAAGCAAATGAGAACCATTCATTTTGTATGTTATGGGTCCAAAGTCTGTGTGCCTGATGCTTTGAAAGTTCAAAACTCAAAACATCAGTTTGGAGTAAGAAAGGTTTATGATTGAGAAGTTACAAACTGAGAGGATAGGAGCCCTAGTAGTTCCTCACATCCACCTTAAGAAAGTACAGAGTTTAGGCTTCTTATCTGTCAAGGGAATGGAAAATGGGAGAGGCTGTTTTTGCAAAAACTCAAGCCCTAAGCAAATTCCTCTAATGATCAGCATGCCTAAAGCAGGAGCTACTAACCCAAAGGCCACGGAGCGATACAGGCTTCAGTAAGACAGAGTCAGAGAGACAGAAGTTTCGCTGTTCCAAGTGAAATGTAACGCTTACTCTCTCCATATCTCCCGAGTTTCCCCTCAACGTCTGTTCTTGTTGGGACTCAGAGTCTGTCAGACAGATTCTGCTCTCCAATGAGTCCTAATCCACACAACGTGACTTCTAGGAGGATCTAGGCTTCCTCAAGTCTTCCAGGTCTCCCACTAAATTGAAGGGGATGTCCCCTTGAGAACCTTGGATTTTCTTCAGAAGCTTTCACCTGGGGACTCACTATAATAACCAACATTTCTTGAGAATATATTATGTCGTCCAAAGTGTCAAATATTATCATTTTATTTTCAGCATATTCTACACTAGAATCTTCTGGATCTAGATTAAACGGCAGAGCAGATTTGGGATTAACAAATGAATCTCTGAACAAGTCTGTTACATAGTAAGCAGTCTTTTAATTAAATTAATGAAAATAATATAGCTGTTTTTAGAAATTATATAACATTTAGTTTAATACATGCCAGGCTCAGTGCTTTAACCCATTTGGTTCTTGTAATAAACTCAGAAATAAGAACTAGTTATTTATTTTATTTTATTCTTTTTTTTGAGAATGAGGGTAAGTCACTTGCCTGGGGTGACAGAAGTCATAAGTGAAGTGACTACAATGGAAACCCAAGCAGCTTAAATTGAGTATTTAATGGTTCTGATCTCCCAATTCCAAAGAGTGTGTAGGAGGGGAGGAAGTCCCCACCTCCAAGCAATTCTCCAACACCAACTGGTGTCTTGCAATTCAACTAAATTGTGACACTATTTACTCAGAGATAGCATTAGATTTCACAGGTTAGGAGTTTGGCAAGACTCTCCTGCTCCCTTATCTCCACCCCTTCAGACACTAGTAGTGAGCCCAGATTGTTACCCGTGCTTCTGACTGAGTGGCTACAGATTGGAAGTTCCCAGGACTCCTGTTTAGGTTCAATTAATTTGCTAGAGTAGCTCACAGAAAGAACTCAGAGCAACATTTTATTTCCTAGATCACCAATTTATTATAATCCTGGAATAGCCAGAGGGAAGAGATGCAGTGGACAAGGTATATGAAAAGGCAAGTTTCCATGCTTTCTGAGAGCACCACTATCCTCAAATCGCCATGCATTCACCACCCCAGAAGCTCTCTGTCCTTTTGTTTTTTTTAAAGGAGGTTTCATTACAAAGGCACAATTGATTAAATCATTGTCTATTGGTGATTAAATTTGACCTCCCTGGAAGCTGGGGGTAGGGTGGGTATAATGGGACTGAAGTTCCAACCCTCTAATCATGTGGTTGGTTCTCCTGGCAACCAGCTCCCATCCTTAGTGCAGTCCAAAAGTTACCTCTACAACATTCAAAAGTCACCTCTATTGCTCTCATCACTGAGGAAATTCCAAGTGTGTTAGGAGCTCTGTGACAGAAACCTGGGTGAATAATATATATATATATATATATATATATATATATATATATATATATATATATATTCTCATTATAAATCACAATATCACAGAACATTTACTCACCACTACAATACACCATACTAATTTTGTGCAGTTATGACACACTCTACCTCTGCCCTATGGCTTATACTGTTGTGAATGCCTACTGTGTACTAAAGCGAAGCTTGGAAATGACCATAATGAAAAACAGAGAAGGAATTCCATGGTGCAGAGCAAGCAGTGAATAACAACACAGCTGCAGAATCAGGGAAGTGAGCTGGCAGTGAGGCAGAGGAGGCGGAAGGTGCAGAATCTCTCCTCATTGGCAGCTGAGAGACATGCAAAGGCAAACAGTGAGAACAAAGACCAGATTGTCAGGAGCTGATAAGTAAATAGAAACAGAAATAAGACAGTAAAAATACTCTTTCAAAAACTTTAGAGATAAAGTGTTGAGAGCAACAGAATGTTGATTTGGAAGATTTAGTCAAGGTTTGGGGTACGCAGTGGTGAATTAAACATGTATGTAGTTAGAAAGCAACTGACAATGCTGAGAAGAGGGAATAACTTGTGGGACTTAGACCAGTGGTGGATGTGTTTCCCTTGAAAGGAGAACATGTGTGCCTACAACTAACATTAACAGGGAGGAGTACAGAGGGGGGGACTCAGAGACGTTTTTGAAAAGAGAATAAGGAATCTTTTTATTTTCTCAATATAGTCGTAATATTGATGTCCTGAAGCTTTATGGATACAGCATTTACAACATACAACTTTATTAAGAAAAAGAAATAGCTCATCTTCAAAGAGACTACACCATGAAATACAAACAAAACACCAAAAATAGACCCTTTTTTCCTCATGTTGAGATACTGTGCCATTGAATATCTCATCTTGCCCCTAAAATATTCTTCCCCTATTGCATCCTTTGATTCTGCATATACAGGCCTTCTATCCAAATAAATAAGTGATCTAAAGCCCTGTGCTCCCTCTTTGCTTCCCTTCAGAGATAACCATCTCACTATTTCTATTGGCTCATTTCCCAATCACCTTTCAACCCACTGCAATCTGACTTCCATCCTCACGTTCCCAGGAAAGTGTTCTCATCATGAGGTGACTCATGACCTCCCTCCAAGGACACATCTAAGGACTAGTCCTTCAGTAGTTCACCCTGTTCTTGACCCCATTCTGTCTATGGTTCTTCTCCCATCACTCAGATGGATGTCTCCTTTTCTTTTGCAAGTTTAAGTTCTTAAATTTAATGGTACTCAAAGCCTCCCCCTTTCCCAGGGAAGAGAAGTGAAGATTCAAAGTAAGCATGAGACTATTACCAGTATTCCTTCTAAGGAGAAATATTTGTTTACATACATGAGAGTTACAATAAAAAAGAAATTTGTTAACTTCTTATCCTATCTGCCCATTGAAAGCGACAATGTGAAACATTTCTACATATATTATGAACATAACTTAAAAGAGGCTGTTTTAGAGATTAAAAGAGTGATCAGGGACAAGACGAGAGAAGAGTATTAGATGATAAAAATTCAGGTATTTTTAAATTAAATAAGGTAGATTTAAACTGCACAGAAACTAATGATAAAATTGTCAAATAAAGACATAGGAAAGCAGGCTAATCCTCAGGGTCACTGAGTGGCTGGACCAGAGACTCTGGAAAGGGTGAAGAGTCTCAGGTTTGCCCAGGTCAGGTCAGAAGACCTGACCGGGTTTCCAGGTCCACACCAAGCTGTTGCCCATCTCCCTCTAGCAGTGACCTCTTTTGGATGCTGGACTCTTTCAAGAATCTGATGAAAGTCATATTCTGTCTTCCCCAGAGAAAGCATGAAAAAAAAACCTAGATATGAATTCAAGAAGTTCACAGATTCCTACTCTAAAATATGGAAAACTCTAAGTATTGCAGGCAAGTAGAATGCCCTACACATTATTAACATAGTTACTTGTATTTTGGCCAGGTGCCTCCACTGATTAAATCAGTGTTGTTCTTGGCATTGGTTTTGGAAGAGCTGAACTTTCTTCATCTTTTCTTTTCTTCAAACACTATCTGGCTCCGTTGCCATACATTTAGTACCAAGATGAAAACAGGTTGTTCTGCTGGCATATGTTTGCCTTTTTTGTGTGTGTGTGTAAAACTTTGTGCATGCATCAGCTTCAATCCACAGTAGTTCTCAATCTAATTTCTCTCTCACATGTACTTTTGGAAAGCTCTCTATATGACTGAAATACTGTTGTATTATCCAAGAGGGAAAAAAAAGCATCTTGAATTTTGTCAACAATAGGTTACTATAGGTTTTTCTCACTCTGGAGAATGCCTTGATGAGAACACATGAAAGTCAATATTTTTATTAAGGCATTCCCTTACCACCCATATCTGACGTCATAGTAGTCCAGAGTTGACACGTCTCCTGTTCCTATGATGCACATTTATCTAACCATTCAGTTAAAAACAGTTTTTGAGTACTCACTAAATGCTCAGTTCTGTGCTAGGTACCGAGAATAGGACAAGGAAAAAGACATCTTATTTGAAAGGCCTGAGCCACCCTGACAGAGACAGACACGTCAATAGGTGATAAGGATATAGTATAATAATCAGTGGTTCTCAACCCTGACTTCACAATGTTAGACCTTTTAAAAATGCTGATCTGGACTCCAGTGAAGAGGTTCTGGTTCAATTGGTCTAGAGTGGTGGCCAGACAGCATAATTTTTTAACAACACACAGGTAAATACAGTAGCATATGAAACACGTTACTGTGGGAGCATGTAGGAGTTACCTAGGACCTAGAACAGATGTCTGATGGAGGAGAGCCCTGGCTTGATCTACTCATAGAAGGAATATCTACTGAAGTAGGGAGAAGGCTCTCCCTACCAGATGGGTCAATATATGCAAACACATGAAAATGTGAGGTCCCATGGTAGGTTTATTCATTCCTTCACTCAACAAATACTTATTGAGTGCTGTCTATAGTCTATATCCCAAGCACTGTCCAAATACCTGAGGGCTGCCTGCTCTCACAGAAATTATAGTGGGATGGTAAATATTGACATTATCCCATGAATTGCAGAACTGTTTGTTAAATTACAGTTCTGAGCAATGCTATACAGCAGAAGCACAGAAAATATGAGGGTCCACTTGGGATAGACCTAACTCATTCTGGAGAGCCAAGAAAGTTTATCTGAAGAACTGACATTTAAGCCAAAAGCTGAAGGATGGGAAAGAGGTGATCAGCAGAAGCAAGAATGAGATGCAGAGAACCGGGGTGAAAGAGAATAGCTGTAAAAAGCCCTGGTGTGGAATTCATGGTCGGCCCATGGCTGACACAGTGAGTTAGGAGAGGGTGGTGGAGGGTTAGGAGGACAATGTTGCCTCAGTGTGGCTAATTACTCAGGACTTTATCCAGGGTGTCCAACCTGCATTCCATAGGCCACATGCATCCCAGGATGGCTATGAATGTGGCTCAATACAAAATCATAAATTTACTTAAAATATTATGAGATTTTTTTGTGATTATGTGTCGCAATATATTTAATGTGTGGCCCAAGACAACTCTTCTTTCAGTGTGGCGCAGAGATGCCAAAAAGTTGGACACCCCTGCAACACATTGAGTCCTGAGTATATCACATCCATTCTGTTCCTGTGCTGCATTAGGATGCACATCTGTTTGTGCATCTCTGGCAGTTAACAAAATCTTTACACAAATGTCTCAACATCCTCAGGAAAGTCCCATCTGTTAGATAATGGTCAGTGATGCTAACTGACTTTCTCACAGCCACTTAGCTGAAAATCAATCTGAAGAACAAGATTAGAATCCAAAGATAGTGACTCTAAACCTGAGCCTCTTTCCCACACATCATAGCTAATATTTTCTTCATTAGAGTATATATTGTATGAAACTAAGTATAGGTTGTTCTGATACATCCAGAATCACTAGTGGAGGTTTTACGATATTGCAAAGATGTCAGGAACACTGTGGTTTGCTGTTTGTTTTCATAAAAACAATGGGATCAAAAGATGAGGGACAAATTTTTCAGGCCATATCACAATAGCTAGGCAGGACTGTCAGTATGAAAGGAATCTATGAAGATAGATCTTTGTACAGAGCTGGAAGAAACTTATTTACTCAGTAATTGCTTCCAAGAGGAAATGAACTCCTATGCTCCCTAGGTTCAAATATGAGTTGGCCAAAAAGTTTGTTCATTTTTAAAGTAAAACTATACAAAGAAGAGAGGCCTCTCACTGCTCAGACTTCACTGATAAAAAAGGAAGAGTATTGGCTTATCTAACAAAGGTCCCAAGGAACCAGTGGGAGCTCTGAGAAAGCAACCAAATTACAGGAAGTTCTCTGCACAGCTCTAGGGACTCGCTCTCTCTCCATATCTGGCCAGGAGGAAAGTTGTGACTGCCAATCACCATTGACTCTGGATGGCCCAGGGTCATGTTCATTGGCTGCCATTTTGCTGGGGATGGGGCAGATCCTGGCCATCATCTTCCCACATGATATTCCCAAGATATTTACAGAGTGCCTGCCTGAGTGGAAAAGATTTACCGTAGACATAGGATAAATAACAACTCATTCTTCTTGTCAGTTTTCTGTATAGTCCAGACTGGTTAGATTGTAGTAGCTATCACCACAACATAATTCAGAGAGAAATGTTCTTTATAGATATTAATTTGGAACAAAAACTATGTATTTAAATAAGTAAACCACTAACTAGGTAGAACTAAATGTCAGAAACAGTAATATCCAATGACTTGTTGAAAATGTTAATTCTTAAACATTTCTCCCTGTATCCTAAATTTGCTAAAATATAATACATATCTATTCCAGAGAAATGAAGTGAATAGTTTTGAGTTTGGGTGAACATCTTGACCCCTTGAACACAGGATTTTATGAAGATCTGATTATCTCATTTAGTCAGTATTGTTAGAAAACAAAATAATCTGAAAAGCAAATCTCCAGATCCCTAAAAACAAACTCTTTAAATGTCAAAGTATATATTTTCCTGTTTCCATTTTCACCATTCTTAATATAATCACCCTTCTTTTCCTACTTCCAATTAAACACTCTCCCTGTCCCTCAAGGCAGGACTCTTATGGCCCTATTATCTCCCAGACCCTTGATCTAATCTGTCTTCTATAGACTCCCCATCCTTAAAGTTTACAGATTTAGTTTTGATTTCTTTTCTCTGTTCCCACTGTTGGCATCAGAGTTCCTGTATTACCTGTATTACTGCAGAATACTTTGAACCGTTTGCAGGATTGCCTGCTTCCAACTCATCATTAACTACTACAAGATGAGCTGGCCATCTGCCCTGACAATGCAGCACCTTTGGGCCAGGCTTGCTATGCTTGGAGAATTTCCCACATTATGGAATCTGTCTTCCTAAGGTAGAACGCAGAAATCCACTTTCTCTGGCTGCTTGGTCACAAGGGCACAAGCATGGGACTGAGCTCTGTTAATTCAGTATGTGGATTCTGAGAGAGCACGTGGAGGAGGAAGGTGAATGGGGATTCCCTTCTGCTGTTGAGTGTTGTGGGCAGAAGTGCAGGCATGCCTCAGATGGCCATGCTCCTATGGAGCATGATTTAGGGTGTCACTCTTCAAAGTAGCCTTCGACCTAGTTCTTCCATTCTCCCAGGAGCTCCAGGAATCCCCCAGGACCCTTTCAGTAAAGTCAGCTGCATATTCTAGCCCCTAATAACCCCAGAGTAGTCTTTCTGAAAGGTACACCTGATCATTTCACTCCCTGCCATACACTTCTTCAGGGATCCCTACTGCCCACAGAATAAAGTCCAGGGTCCTTAACCTGACATTCAGAGCCTATCACCATTTGGGTCCCATCACTTCTCAAGCTTCTTGCCCTCCTATTCTCCCAGTGCAGACACTATGATCCAGGCACATGAAACAACATGTAGGACTCTCTATGTCCCATTTTCTCTAGCGCTGTACCATTTACTTGGGATGACCCTCACTCCACTTCTGTCTAGTAAACACCACTTATCCTTTATGCCTTAGCTGACCCCTGACCTTTATTCCCCATGACTCCTCTTGGCAGAGTTATGTATATGTATTTCCTCTGTCCTTCCACAGCATGGCCTGCACATCTCTATTTTAATATTTATCACATTGTTGAAATTTTTGTTTATACACTAGCCTCACTTACCAGGCATTAAGCCTCTCCAAGACGGGAACTGTGTATCATTCGTCGGCACTATCTCCTTAGCATGGTGCCTGGTACTTGATATGAACTTAATACATCATAAAGGAACAGATAAGTGAGTGAATTTGCCTAGTCCTTTTAATCCATCCAGCTTTACCTCTTTCGGTATCCCACTCACACCTTGCCTACCCCAGGCAAGTGCTTCCTGAAGCATCTCTAACACCAAGGGAACCTGACATCTCTATTTCTTGTCTGCAAAGTCTTCCTTCAGTGGCTCTCCTGGAAGTACTGCTCAGTGAGCGACAACGTGACCACTCAGTTATTTCCTCCCCCCTAAGCATTCCTGTCCTTCCTCTCCTTCCCCTAATGTATTTGACCCCTCTCTTTTGTGTCTAAACTGTCCCCTCAAGAGTATTTATTTGATCAGAGCCTCTAAAATAGTTTCTTGTCATTGTTTGCACAATCTGTTTCTCTTTACTAGACTCTAAGCTTAAGGACAGTGACCATGTCTTCTATACTTGATATCCTCAGGACTAACCGGAACATCTGATAAATGGAAAAAACTTAATAAAAGTATGATAAATCCCCCAAATGTTGCTACCACACCTTTTCTAATGAAGGTGGTATTTTGGTCTCCTTTTCTTGGCCTTCCATCCCTCTTTCCTCTTGTCCCTTCCTCTACTTACTTTTTCACTAAAAGGGAGTGTTTTCAAAGGAAGTAGGATTTAGTATATAGTTTCAGGGGATGGGTAGATGCTAGCTGGCAAGACACATAGATGAATACCAGAGAGACAGGATAACATAATAGAGCAAAAAAATGTTACTTTAAAAATGACAAGAGGCAATGAAAGTTAACAACTGGAGACATTTAAACAAGCAGTTGAGAGATGGCACAATGTGAAAATTTAACTAATTAAAAAATTTTAAAAATAGAAGGCCCCCTTCTAATTCCTTCTGAAAGCTGCAGCAGAATTAGCATTCTTAAACATGTATCCCTTTAGCTTTCTTTTAAAGTACCTATGCTTTAAATTTTCCAAAGTTTGAAATGTTAGAATAACCTGTACAGTCCAATTACTACTTGAGCCTGCCTTTCTCCTAGCCTGGCATGCTGATAAGGGGAAGATTCTTTTCAATCACAAGTAATAAGCACATAGTGGGTGTTTCTATCGCAAAGTATTTGCCCTATAAACAAGATGTTTGGGATCTGACCGAAGGACAGTGGGAACTGGAGTAATGCAAGAGAAAGGGTGCTGTTGTGCAGATGGAAATAAACCCTCCTGACAGCCACACATAGCAAGTGAGAGCAGGTGTGGATGAGATAAAGCCACCAAAAAGCTGAATGGGAAGGGACTCAAACTGAAATATGAATTCCACATTTTACAGAACTTTGCAGTAGATGGTGATCTACTTGGTCCTTGGAAAATGCAAGACTGGTAAAAGACAAAAAAGTAACAACTCACTGCTCCTTGTAGACTTAAACCTAACCTTGGAGGAGTTCCAGTCACCCTGGCAGGCAGCTGGAGAGAGAGTCAAAAGAAAAGGCAGAGTCATCTGTTGATAGAAGGCACTCTAAGTCATTCAGTAGGTGAGATGAACCAAGAAATGCCACCACAAGAAAATAGAAAGCTACAAAATACATTAGAAATGACAAAAGAAATAATGCAAAGTAGGTGGAATAAAAGCAACAAAAATTCAAACATTAGACACAGATTTAAAAAAGAAAAACTTTTAAAAGGTTTCAGTTTAGTTGATCATTTACTACTCCTTCATTCCTCAGTCTTTCTGGTGGAGGGTGCCCCCATCATATGCCAAAGCAGTTGGTCCCTATAGCACCCATTTCCTTGGGCTGGTGAGTTGCCTTCTATCGGTCCTTCTAGCAGAAGCAGCACCAACATGAGCCAGGGCTCACTGCTGGTATCCTCAATCTGGCTGCACACAGGAGTGAAGATCATTGTATTAACAGGGCAACTGGGTTCTATTGCCCTGGGGTCTATTGCCCGCCACAGATAATAACCCTGACTCCCAATGCCAGAGTCTTATGAAAAGGAAAGGGACTATTTATTCAAAAGTTATACAGGTTTAGAATAATGGCAGAATGCTGCTGTTAAAATCCCATGCTTTTTAGAAACAAGAAACACAACCACAAACACGCAGTGCTGCTTCCCCTTGCCAAACCAGGCCAGTCAGAGGTGCCGTCTCTCAGGAAAAGAAATAGAAGTCTGTAGCTTAGCTGGGCAGGTTTCTATCTGTATTCTGGCTTCTTCCAGTCATCTGTGCTCAGCTGGCTATGTCTCAATTGGGCACAGGTAACCAGGTTCTTGGTGATCAGGACAAAGAATTGAACCAAACACACAGAGTTTATAGCACAAAGAGAGAGAGCAGATTTATTAAGTAATAGTACACTCCACAGAACATGGGAGCAGGCCAACTCTGAGCAGAGACTGACCTCAGGGGCTGGAGGGATTCTGTTCTTATAGGGCAGATCCTTCCTGGCTAGTTTTTTCAGGCTTTTATTGTACATGTACAAGTAGTTGTATTACTTTAAAGCTACTGCGCATGTGGTCTCCCCTGGTTTTTCTTGACTGGCCACCAGAGAAGGGGGTTGCACAATGTTAATTTATTCTAATGCTATTATAGTGAAGCAGGGGTCCTATAGCATCTTCTGCGCAGATGCATTTATGAGTCACCATGATTCAGCACTTTTCCAGGAAGCGGGAACAACCAGTCTTTGAACAGGGTCTCTGTCCTGTATGGATGTCCCCCCTGGGGCACGTCCGGAGTTACGTCCTTCCTGAGTATCTCCTGCCTCAGCTAGGCTCCTGCCCTTAATCCAAAACCGAATCCTCATGGTCAGCCGATGGGAGTGCTTTTGCATCGTTTCAAACCACATGGCCAAGACCCCCTTCTCTGCTCCCAAGCATTATGGTTCAGGGAGAGAGAGAAAGAACAAACTTGTCATGGTTCTCCTACTCTTCTTACATGGTCCAGAGCTCAAGCATGGCTAAGAGAGAGACTGGCTGCCCCCAACCCTGTGTTTAAACCCTGGCGTGTGTATTCCTCTGTAACCCCATTTCCAACTCCTCCCACGCTGGGTTACATCTGTCAGAACTCTAGTTTCTTCTGCCTTTCTTGGCTGCCAGTGTTAGTCCTGGAGGCATGGCCTGAAGACTCAGCATTAACCACCTTCTTGCTCTCTCACAGGCACAGCAAGTCCCTCTGGCTAGGGTAGAGCACATCATGGGTTAGAGCCATGCCCATCTTCCTGGTTCCAAGTAGGCACAGCTATTTTACATTACTAAAACACTGGCTAAGTTCTTTAGGTATGCAAAGTAACTCTCAAAGGCCCTGCTCTGCTTCCCCCATCCCCCAAGCGATAGCCGTGAGGGTTTTCTTTTGGGAGGGACCTCTACCTCAGCACCCCATTACAAGAGAGCCTTGCTGCAAAACACCACACATGTCTAGTTTGGCTTTAATTTCTATGTGGTATTTTTGAAGAGTTCCAAAGGGAGCTTCCTAAGAGTGCACTTGGGCAACTGCAAGATTTCTGTCTAAAATCAGTTGACTTGAATAATTCTACAACTGGATGTCAATCTGTTCTTTCCCTTTTCTCTTCCCTGCCCCCTTTTTCTTTTCTTTAAGTGACTTGGGCACAGATGTTTCCTCTCTCTAAAGCTGCTTGTGGCACGGCAATTTCATAAGTCACCTCATTCTGATTATCCTGCAGGGGCTAGTTTCAAAGTACTGACTGACACTAATTTATCAAATTCACTGTCTCTCTGAGTCTGTCTAACCCCTTAAAGAGAACCCTACTGATGCTCTGACAAATACCCTGTGGAAAGAAACTGTGTGTTTCAAATTCTGAATGGTGTAGAGCAAAGGTCAGAATTGCCAATGTTGGGCAAAATCAACATTTTTTTCCTACAAAAATATATTATTTTGTTTAATATGATCTTAATGTATATTATTATATGCATATATATTTGATATGATTTTAATGTATATTATGTATAAGTAAGGAATGGATATAGGATACACTGTTGAGATGTTTGTACCTTACACTTGCATTATAATTCCATGTTAAATTACAGTGGGGAAAAGCATTTTCTGAGTGTGGGCATGGCTTAAGTCCCTTCTCATCCATGGAGCTCAGTTGCTCACCTCTGATACAAGGGTTTGTATTAAAGGATGGAAATGGTTCCGACTTCAGCGTGACTTCTATGACATTTGTTTAACTCTCCTTAGTGTGCAATACCAAGTGCAACCATAGTGTATTAGCAAGGGTCAGTCACAGTAGATTCACCTTAGGTTCCAGAGATTGCTTAGCTACAATATACAGTAAACTGTTTCTCTTGGGATACAAGGATACCATTGACCCTTAAATTAGACATGTCTTGATGCTTTTTCTTAATTAATGGTGATGATTAGTGCTGGGAGTTGTCCACACTCCCAGTGACATATGGCTGGCTAGGTTTAGATTCATCCTATAGATCACAGAACAAAGTTTTGGTTGGAAGAATCACAAACACAATCACACTCATGCCTTTAATTCTACTAGCATCATATTAAATCGGTTGCCAACATTTAAATATTAGGGCATTTCTGATAAAAGAATATATTTTGATGGTTTTTGAATAATCAGAAAAGTCTGGTAACCTGGGGCCATACCAACAAACTGGCCCTGAGGATGGAGACCCCAGTAGCGGGCACCTACTCTTTATTTTACTGATGTCCCCAGGCTGCCTTCCCTGTCCTATCTGACTGTCTGGTATCTGAAGTCTTTTGTGTTTGCAATCCCTGCTTAAGGGCTGTTTTATTTGTTATCCAGAAAAGGATCCTGGCCTTAATTAAAGTACATCTTCCATCCACGGTCCTCTCTGATGGGGGAGGTGTGGATTTCTCAGTTACTCTTACCACAAATGCATTTTATTCTCTTAATCCATGAAACCCTGTGACCTAAGAATTAGGAAATTTAGCGGGATTGTAGATAATATCCCTCATTAATAGAGACTGTCTTGTCACTCAAACTAATATTTGACACTGAAAAAACAGGATACTTTACATGTTTAAAATTTTTAGTAAAATTCGTAGTTTATCCTAAAATTCTGTGAGCTCTCCGGATTTCCAAAAGCCCTCAAGTTTGTACCATGAACTCATCCACTCAGGCCAGTTTCCATTCTTTTCACCATATCCTTCCCTCTGACCAGACCACTCTCCCCACATCTGCCAAGTACAAAATCTTTATTTCTCATCTCAGCTTAACTCTCAGTTGCTTCCCTGGCTAAGGGGATCACATGATGCTATTGCCTGGGACAATCTGACAGTAATTATTAACAGCATCCCTTTTATTCTCAAAACTGTCCAGGTTGGAACAATGAAATATACAGCTACCTTACCCCTGGCTACTTCAATTCGTAATGATATCTGTGTGGTTATCATGACATAAAACAGTCCATGTTCTAGAATTTAGCAATTTTAATTTTCTTATTTAATAGCAGTCTTCTGTGAGTGTGAAGATTTCATTTTCTCAACATCAAGTTTAGTGGACACCTCTACCTACCTACCTCCTCATAAGACAAAATTTCTAATAACAACAGCTTATCTCATATTTTTTCAGTACTTCTCAAAATGTGGTTTCCTAAGACTCTTTCAGAGGGTCTTCAAAGTCAAAATGTCACAGGTGTGCACAGGTAACCAGGTTCTTAGTGATCGAGGACAAAGAACTGAACCAAACACACAGACTTTATAGCATAAAGAGGGAAGATTTATTAAGCGATAGTACACTCCACAGGACATGGGAGCGGGCCAGCTCTGAGCAGAGATTGCTGCCATGGGCTGGAAGGATTCCATTCTATAGAGCAGAAGCTTCCTGGCTAGTCTTTGGTGGGCTTCTATTGCGCAGGTACGAGGAGTTACATTTCAAAGCTACTGTGCATGTGTGGTTTCCCATGATTTTCTTGATTGGCTACTGGAGAAGGGAGTCCCACAATGTTAATTCATTATAATGCTATTATAATGAATCAGGGGTAGTATGCAGACGCATTCCGTGATTCAGAGTTTACCCCAGAAACCAGGAACAACCGGTCTTAGGGAGTTTTTGTCATGTATGGATGTTTTTTTATCCTAGCCCCACAGGGCTCCTGGAGTTTCCTTCCTGACTGTCTCCTGCCTCAAAAACATTATTTGCTTTTTCCTCTCACATTCTCCCATTAGTATACAGGGGAGTTTTCCAGAAGCAACATGATGTGTGACATGGCAGAGATTGTAGGTGGAATCCAACAGCTTTGATTCTCTACAGAGATTTGTAAAAAATACAAAACAATACCATCACTTTTTTTTGGAAAGCAAATTTGTTTCTTAAATATGTTATTTATTTTAGCAGATAGTGGGGTTATTATTTTTTGTTTTAAACAAATTATTAAACATCTAAAATTTTTCTCAGTTTTACTTTCTAATCAGACATTAGGAATAATTTTTAGGCAAAAGTATAGAGGGTTTTGTGTTTGAAAGTTTGAGAACTGCTGATAAAGCACTTTATCCTTTTCAAATAATTTCACATTTATTATGTAATTTTGACTTCGACCTTTTCTAAAATTAAGATGTGATTCACATACTCTAATGCTTGCTCTTAAAGAATACAATTCAGGGGTTTTTAGTATAGCCACAAAGTTGTATAATCATCACCCATGTCTAATTCCAAAATATTTCATAATTAAAAAAGAACCCCTTGCCCATTACTCCCTATTCTCCCCTTTCCCCAGCCCCTGGTAACCATCTGTCTACTTTCTGTCTCCATGGCATTGCCTATCCTGTGCATTTCATAAATGTAACCATGCAATATGTGGCCTTTTGTGTCTGCCTCCTTTTTACTTAGCATAATGTTTGCAGGGTTTATCCATATCGTAGCAGTGTGTATCAGAATTTCATTTTTTATGACTGAATAACGTTCCCTTGTGTGAATATACCACATTTTGTTTATCCATTTAGCATTTGATAAACATTTGGGTTGTTTCCAATTTTCAACGTTATTATGAGAAAAGCTGCTGCGAGCATTCATGTACAGGTTTTTTAGCGTAGACATGTTTTCATTTGTCCGGGGTATATACCTAAAAGTGGAATTGCTGGGTCATATGGTGGCTCTGTGTTTCACTTTTAAGGAACTTCCAAACTTCTCACTTTTTCAAAGTGGCTGCACAATTTTATATTCTCTCTAACCACATGTGAGGTTTGATTTCCTTCCTAACACTTGTTGTCTGTCTTTTTTATTACAGCCATCCTAGTGGGTTTGAAGTAGTGTTTCATTGTGGTTTGATTTGCATTTCCCTGTTGTCCAGTGATCTTGAGTGTCTTCACACATGCACAGTGGCCATTTGTACATTGTCTTTGCAGAGGTGTCTGTTCAAATCCTCTGCTCATTGAGAAAATTGTCTTATTGGTCTTTTTATTGTTTAGTTGTAACAGTTCTTTATGTGTTCTAGATATTTGACCCTTATCAGATACATGACTTGTAAATATTTCTCCCATCATGTGGGTTACTTTTTTACTTTCTTGATAGTGTCTTGAAAGCACAAAATTTTAAATTTTGAGTAGGTTCCATTTGTCTAGTTTTTCTTCAGTTGCTTGTGCTTTTGGTGTCATAGCTAAAAAATCCAATGCTAAATACAAGGTCCAAAAGATTTAAACCTGTGTTTCTTTTAACAGTTTTATTTATTTCCTACATTTATCTCCTACATTTATTTAATCTTTTATCCATTTTGTGTTAATTTTTGTATGTAGTGTGAGACATAGTCCAACTTCATCTTTTTTTTTTTTTTTTTTTTTGCATGTGGATGGATATCTAGTTGTCTCAGCATTGTTTGCTGGAAAAACTTCTCTTTCTCTCTGGGAATTGTCTTGGCACACTCATCAGAGTAGTTTTACTTTTGCTCTAATTTTTCTTGCTTCCAAGTTAGTCTTGATTAATTGTGCCTTTCACCTAAGTTCAAAGTGCATTTTCCCAGACAAAGCAGTGTCTGCCAGGTAATTAGTGAAAACATTTGGCAAAGAAGTCAGTTCTGAAAAACAGCTTACTTAACGTCTATGAAAATATCTCCCAGGGTAAATGATCAAGGCAAGCTCTGAGTCTATCAAAGGAGGAATGATTCTATGGAAAATTATCGTAGTTACCTTATGCTATATACATTGTATTTCCTGAGGTTCTGGGTGGCAGAGTGGCAAATCACTTGATACTTTTTTGAACTGACTTTGAATAGTTTCTTTTTTATTTTAATAGTACTTTTTATTTTTAGGAGAAATATAATATCAACAATTAAGAATCTCTAGACTTTTCTAGGAACTTTTGATGATTCTACATTTGTTGAAAGGAAAAATTTAATCTATATACTGAAAAGAAGTTCTTTGAATATAAATAGTTCTTGGAGCCCTGGCTGGTGTGGCTCACTGGACCGAGTGCCAGCCTTTGAACCAAAGGGTTGCTGGTTCAATTCTCAGTCAGGGCACATGCCTGAGTTGCAGGCCAGGTCCCCATTAAGGGACAGTCAAGAGGCAACCACATACTAATATTTCCCTCCCTCTTTTTCTCCCTCCTTTCCCCTCTGTATAAAAATAAATAAATACAATCTTTAAAAAAGTTCTGGAAATATGGAATGTAGGTACTGGAAGAGATGTGGGATTATATAATGTAAATCTCTGGTATTTAAAAAGAGAAGAGGGAAACCCACAAAAACAAATTTATCTAAGAGATGCTCATGTATTCAGGCAAAAAAGATGATAGGAAGCTATAATCAAGGTCTTGAAAAGGTTGAAAAATGGAAGGAACTTTCAAATTTGCAGTAACTGTCCAGGTATAATACACATTAGAGAATCTATCTATCTAGGAAGCAATGGAGTGCTTTTCCCAATATGAAAGAGTTGACCTGTCAGCTATCATGATATGTTAGCTAAGCCAAGAGGAACTAGGTCAAAATGAGAAGAGCTACCATAAGGCTATCAGAGCAAGAGTATATCACAATAAGGGATAAAAATTAGGCAGTAGTCTTTTATTATGAGGTGGGGAATAGCAAACAGCTGCCTTGAATGATTTCTTAAAAAAATTATTGATTGGTTTTAGAGAGAGTGAAACATCAACTTGTTGTTCCACCTATTTATGCACTCATTAGTTGACTCGTGTATGTGCCCTGACCAGGGATCAAACCTGCAACCACAGCGTATCGCGACGATGCTCTCACCAACTGAGCTACTGACCAGGGCTGCCTTGAATGTTTTAGGTATGGAGAGAATCTTGAAGTTGGGAGATATTAAACTGGCCATTCAAAAATGGAATTCATACATGGCCAAAGCTGAGAATTATCCTCTAAGTGAATGAAAACTAGATTCAGAGGTTTGATGGTGAAAGAGAACATGGGTTTTGCAAGACTGTAGATAATTTGTGGAGGAGAACCGCTTTATAGAAAAACATCAAATGTGAAGCAGGGTAGTGCAGAAAGATGAGGCTGAGAGTATGGGTTAACCTTAGAGACTGTGGGTCCTTTTAATTTACATATGGCTATTAGGCATTTTTTTCCCCAGCTTGGAGGGCCATTGATATGTCCAAACAGGAAAATAATGCAGTCAGATTCATTTGGGAAGCTCTCTCTGGCAGCACTATGGAAGATGCATCATTGAGGCAGGTGTCAGGAATGGAGACAGAGACCAGATAAGAGGCCAGAAATAGTAGAAGATGGTGAGAGCCTGAACAAAAAGCACTGGTCATGAAGATGGGGGAAATGAGGAAATCTGAGAGCATTGCCAGCAGTGAAATGAGGAGGCCTTTATGATGGATGGAATAAGGGGTGAGAATGAGAGGACACAGTCAATATAAGGCTCAGACCTCTGGTTGATGAGGAGTGAGAGCCTTATTGATGTTATAACAGCGCGACCATACATTTCAGTTTGACTGGGACTCTCCTGGTTTTATCCCCGAAAGTCCCATGACCCAGAAAACTCTCAGTCCCTGGAAAAACTGGTACAACTTGTCACCTTTGCCTTGAGCCTGATTGGTTGATCATTTAAGTCACCACCATCAATCACCTCCCTGGCCATTAAGCTGCCATCCCATCCCTCAGTGTCTCCCAAGTTTCCTAACAACACATCTGTTCCCCTCTCTTAGTTCCTAAGGACAAATTTCTCACTCGGCCAGGATGGCAGCATTGACCAAAGTGTAGTTAGTCAGGTTGCTCTATGGAGCCCTCCCTCCCAGTAGTAGCACCTGTTTGCCACATTCTAGCAAGAAATTGCAAACAAGACAGGCTATTCAGAAGTGATCTAGACCCTCTGTCTTTAGCTATCCTGACTTTTAGAGCCTGGGGCTCTGTGCCCTCCTGCTAGATGGCCCTCAACTACAGTGTCCATATGAAGTCAGAGTCAGTAGTGAGTCAACTTTGGAGTCAAACAGATCTGAATTGGACTTCATTTGAATGACCTCAAGCAAGTTACTTAATCTTTTTAAGCCTTATATAAAAAATATCAGATTGTTGTTGGAAATCAATAATATGACAAATAGACTTCTTGCCAAGATGGAGGTGAGGTAGATGCACTGGGCCTCCTTGCACAACCAAAAGAAGAACAACAACAATTTCAAAAACAAAAAGCAACCAGAACTGACAAAACATTGAACTGTATGGAAGTCTGACAACTAAGGCGTTAAAGAAGACATATTGATCCAGACCAGTAGGAGGGGTGGAGACTGGCAGCTAGGCGGAGAAGACTCGCAGCAAGGCAGTAGCTGGAGGACCAGGGCAGGCTAGGTGGCAGCTAGTGGAAACCAGTGAGGTGGCAGATTATGGAGCAGTGTGGTCATGGCAGCAGCTGGTGGACCCAGCGAGGCAGCAGCTGGTGGACTGGGCTGTCCTACATTCACGTGCAGATAAATGGGGAGGAACAAGTCGGGAGCAAGACACACTGTACAACCCAGGGCTCCATGGTAGGGAAATAAAGCCTCAAACCTCTGACTGAAAACTCCTGTGGGGGTTGAGGTGGCAGTGGGAGAAACTCCCAGCTTCACAGGAAGGTTCACTGGACAGACCCACAGGATCCTAGAACATACACAAACCCACCCACCCAGGAATCAGCACCGGAATGACCCACTTTGCTTGTGGGTAGTGGGGAAGTGACTGAAATCTGGCAGAGAGCAGAGCAAGTGTCATTGTTCCCTCTCTGACCCCTCCCCCACATAGAGTGTCACAACTCAGCAATGTAAGTTGCCCCGCCCTGGTGAATACCTAAGGCTCAACCCCTTACTATGTAACAGGCACATGGAGACAAAAAAATGGCCCAAATGAAAGAAAGAATCAAAGCTCCAGAAAAAATACAACTAAGCGACGAAGAGATAGCCAACCTATCAGATGTACAGTTCAAAACACTGGTCATCGGGATGCTCACAGAATTGGTTGAATGTGGTCACAAATTAGATGAAAAAATGAAGGCTATGCTAAGTGAAATAAAGGAAAATGTAGAGGGAACCAATAGTGATAGAAAGAAAAATGGGACTCAAACCAACAGTGTGGTCCAGAAGGAAGAAAGAAACATTCAACCAGAACAGAATGAAGAAACAAGAATTCAAAAAAATGAGGAGAGGCTTAGGGACCTCCAAAACGTCTTGAAATATTCCAACATCCGAATTATGGGGGTACCAGAAGGAGAAGAGGAAGAGCAAGAAATTGAAAACTTATTTGAACAAATAATAAAGGAGAACTTCCCCAACCTGGCAAGAAATAGACTTCCAGTAAGTCCAGGAAGCTCAGACAGTCCCAAAGAAGTTGGACCCAAGGAGGAACACACCAAGACACATCATAATTACATTACTCAAGATTAAAAATAAGGAGAGAATCCTAGAAGCAGCAAGATAAAAGGAGACAATTACCTACAAAGGAGTGCCCATCAGACTGTCAGCTGATTTCTCAAAAGAGACCTTACAGGCAAGAAGGGCTAGAAAGAAGTATTCCAAGTTATGAAAGGCAAGGACCTACATCTAAGATTGCTCTATCCAGCAAAGTTTTCATTTAGAATGGAAGGGCAGATAAAGCGCTTCTCAGATAAGGTCAAGTTAAATGAGTTCATCATCACCAAGCCCTTCTTATATGAAATATTAAAGGGATTTCTCTAAGAAAAAAAAGATAAAAATTACAAACAGTAAAATGATAGCAAACTCACAATTATTAACAACCACAACTAAAACAAAAACAAAAGCAAACTAAGCAACCAACTAGAACAGGAACAGAATCACAGAAATGGAGATCACACGGAGGGTTATCAACAGGGAAGTGGGAAGGGGAGAAAGGGGGAAAAGTTACAGGGAACAAGAAGCATAAATGGTAGGTAGAAAATAGACAGGGGGAGGGTAAGAATAGTATAGGAAATGTAGAAGCCAAAGAACTTATATGTATGACCCATAGACATGAACTAAAGTGGGGGAATGTGGGTGGGAGGGGGTATGCAGGGCACAGGAGAAGGAAGAAGGAAAGTGGGATAACTGTAATAGCATAATCAATAAAATATATTTAAAAATAAAAAAATAAAAATATGACAGGTATATATTAGCCATCAGTAATTTGATTTTTCTTTCATTGGGTCTTTATAATTCCAGTTGATTCCTTCCCTTGAGGGGAGAATGAGCTCTCTTCGCTCTATCAGCCTTGGTCTTTCTTGGTCCATATTCTCTCTCCTCAGCCGCCTGTGCTGAGATACCTAAGTGGCTAATGCTGAGTCTTCCCTGGAGAAATGTGTCTAGAGGACAAGAGAGGAAAGAGTGAGTAGGAGGAAATACGCTAGTGGTTTCTGATACTACTAGTTTCACACTAACTCCACGTGTGTTTTCCTAGGCATACATATGCATTTCCTTTCTAGCAAATAGGAACCTTTCTGATTTTTGAATAATTACTGAAGGATAATCCTCTTCCTTTGGATAAAGTAATGCTAAGTATAATTACTAACTCTTCTTATTCAGAAAAATGCACATTTTGGAGTACAGAGGAAAAACTGCTTAGTGAGGTTGAGAGTAACTTATGTCTTAGAAAAGACTATTTATGCCTATTTTGTGTGTTTATACTAGTCAAAGATCGGAGGGATGGATATAATCAGATATATAATACAAATTTCCAGGAAGGTAAATTTAAAAATTTCATAGGATTTGTGCTCAAAAACAGGAGACAGGCCAAAGCCATCCTGTTTATCAACAAAGTAAAAGTCATTGCTATTAATCATGCAAGAGTGAGTTGAATGTCAGTCTAGGACCAGATTCTAGAATATACTACTAAAAGGAGACCATTCAGTAGTCCTAAGTTAATAATAGCATCCAAAAGCTCCTTTATATTGTAAGAATGTCAACTTAAAGGAAGGCATCTGGAGAAAGGAAACTGTTGAATATTTGATCAATGATTTTGGATGAAAATATGAAGGGTACTATTACTAAATATGTATATAGCTTGCATGTGATGAATGACAGATGTCACGGCAACTTAAAGCATGTGTAAAAATCTGACAAGGTGGAAATTAATAGGGAAATTCTGCCATATTTATCAGTATGATAAGATAGAGATTACTTAGCTACAGTACATAGAAAAATATTTTCAATCTTTATTGGATAGTGAGCTCAAACTACCTCAGCATTGTAGTGGGAAAAGCAAAGAAGTTCTGCAGTGCCACTTGCATTACTATAAGCACCACATCCAGTTCTGCCTCTCTGCCAAATAGCTTCTGCAAGAGAGGATTGAACTTAGGAACCAGACCAGGGATGTAGAAAAAAATTATTCCATGTTCTTAATCAGAGGGGTGTCCAGGATAGTGAAGAGACCTAAACTTGAGGCATGAATAGTGAGGCAAATGGATAAGGAAAGACTTCAAATATATAAAGGCTATCATATGGGAGAGTAGTTTGATTTTTCCCCCCAATGACCCCCAAAAGTGAAATTAAAACAATAGACAGAAGCTACAGAAAGATGGATTTTGGCTCAATGTCAGGGAAAAAAATCTGAAGGAGAGGAAAGGGAATATTTCAATATGGTATGAGGCATGAATCAGTCATGATTAGAGGCATTTAAGAACAGGCTGAGCCTGTTGGAATGGCTATTATCAATAAATCAACCAAAAACAATTGCTCACAATTGAGAAACGGAAACTCTTTTCCACTGTTGGTGGGAATGCGGACTGGTGCAGCCACTGTGGAAAACAGTGTGGAGATACTCCAAAAAAATTAAAAATGGATCTGCCTATTGACCCCATGACCCCACTTCTAGGAAGATATCTGAAGGAATCCAAAACACTTATTCAAAAGAGTACAAGTGCCCCTATGTTCATTGCAACACTAATTACAATGGCCAAGATATGGAAGCAGCCCAAGTGTCCATCAGTAGATGAGTAGATAAAACAACTATGAGACATTTACACAATGGAATTCTACTCATCTGTAAAAAGGAAGAAAAAAGAAGAAATGTTACCCTTTGCAACACTATGGATGGAGCTAGAGAACATTATGCTAAGCAAAATAAGTCAGTCATAGAATACCAAATACCATATGATTTTATTCATATGTAGAATCTAATGGACAAACTGAACTAACAGAGACAGATTCAGGATGACGGTTGTGGGGAGGGAAGGTTAGGGAGGAAGGGATTGAGCAAAAAGGAAAAAGGACTCACAGACATGGACAACAGTATGGTGATTGCATGGGGGTGGGGGAGGGACTCAATAGTAATGGAAAAAATACAATAAAAAAAGAACATGCTGAGAAAAACAATGGGCTTTTTGGCACCAATATTTCATGGAGGCCTAGAACAATTTTTCAAACCAGAGATACTCTGATTCTCCCAAACTAGAGAATGCCACATTAGGTCAGGACTCTTGCCACAATAATTTAAAATTAGTTATTTTAGGGACTATGCAAATGTAAATTGTTATGAAAAATAACAGAGCAGTCAGAACTAATTGCCTTCCCAGAGCACATGTTCTACGTTCCTACCAAGCCACTAGGAATTATTTGCTGTGGGTGTGTTGCCATCCCCATTCAGTGGCTTCAGCAAGCTCCCATGTAAAGGCCAGTATCTTATGCACATCAATTTACCCACCAGAAATTTTATTTGGGTACAGTTTGATTAGCCTTATTTTTTTAAAAAAAACCTTCCAGAATTCCAACTATTCCTCACCACTATCATTTATGTCATGTTTATCCATGTCAAAAGTATAAATTAAAGCCATGCCCTCATGATCTGTCAGTTATATGGTTTAACTATACAATCATATAAGTTGAACATATTTTCTGAAATGCTTCCTTTGTGACTCCACGGTAAAGGAAATGGACAAAATGTAAGTGTAAGTAACTTAGACTATATGGTGTTGTGTTTCTTCATAAACTCATGAGTAATCCCAGGGCACATGTTTCCTCCCTTGAACAAAGAATTTCCTCTACAAGCAACCATTTTGAACCAAAGGTCACCAAGCCCAAATAATAAAAGAGCCAAGGGGTGAAGAGCACTGAATGCTGTAGCTATGCCAACAGAAAACTACTGCAAGAGAGCAGCCTGGTTAACTGCCTGTGTTTATGTTAATGACATACTGTGAAATATTCTACACTTAGGTAAAAAGTAATTTCCAAGGAAGACGGGTCAGTTTGACAATAAACTGGATTGTGTCAATGTCACCTACTACAATTAAAATGAAATCACCATTAGAAACTATGCTAACACTTTACCTTCTCATTGTCATAAAGGACAAGAGATGTTCCAGGCTTAAAGGGACAATATTTTAAGTGGTAAATATCATGAGAGAAATACTTTTTTTTTCTGACAGAGAAAAGTGGACACATTCAGCTATGAGCAATAGTGAATTCATAGCAAAACCGAGATTATTAGGGGAAATTTTTTATGTCACCAGTTTCTTTAAACCGGTCTCTGTAGTTATACCCTAAAGCAGTTTCTGACTGACTAAGTTGAAGTATATAAACTTTAGAAGAAGAGTGAAAACTCTTGGCATCAGCTGGGATCATATAGTACTTCTGTGTGATCTATTTCAGTGGATCCTTGGTTTCCATTTCTAAGAGTCCTAGAGTCATAGCAATCCTCTCAGAGCACCTGAAACTCTGGTCTGCTTTCCCCTGCAGGTGCTGACAATAAATGCTACAACCAGGAGTTCTGGGTTAACTTTTAATCCCCTAAAAATGTTATCCGTTCCCACGAGGATTATACCGTCCCACGTGTCAAGACTGCTGACAAAGGACTAGTACATAAGGAGACTGGGCAGGGGAGTGAGGGATAAGCAGGGGGAGGAGCAGGAGTAAAGAGGGTTCCAGAAATTTTAGGATAGCTTCATACAATTTTTTTCCCTAATGGTATGTATGATATGTGTTCCAGAATGTTCTTCCTCCTCTTCCTTCCTTCCCAATATCCCTCCCGCTTCCATCCCTGAATGTTCCCCTTTTATCCCCTGAGATAAAGCCATGATAAGGGTTGGTCAAGAGAGAGCTCTTCCCCCGACCCTGATAGTGGGCGCTGTTTTTGCTGGAGGTAGGTCCCCTCGTTTGCAATTCGCTTTGATCCTCAGTTCATGGGAGTTCAGGTCCTCACCTCATAGAACACAGTCTTCATCTGTTCGGTCAGTCATTTACTTCACGGAATTGGAGGAATGATTATTGAAGTTGTGGTTAATAATAAATGATCCCAATTTAGGTGTTCAGGGACTTGTACATGAATCTGGAGTCTCTAGGGTATATTATCCTCTGCTAGATAAGGACTTTATCCTTTATTTTAGGAAGTGAAAATAAAATCTGATACAGTTAACTGATGAGGGCCTGGAAATTTTACTGTATACATTATCTGTACATTTTACTTTCATCAAGAAGATTCATCATCTTAAGAAATAAGAGAGGCAAACATGAAGACATCGAAAACATTAAAAGTGCCAAGGTAAATGACTCTGGATGCCAGTTAAAAAGAGGGGGAAATGATCTCATTTTTATAGTATCTAAAAACGCTTTGGGCACAGCTCACATACAGTCCTCAAAGAGTAAACCCCTCACGGAGCAGCATCTGGAGGGGGAAGCTATGGAATTTATGAAGGTAACCTGATGTATAAGTGGGAGTTCACCATGAGTGACTTTCAGAATGAGTGACTAGTGGAGGCTAAGAAACAACTGACTGTCAGGAGAAAATCTGACTTAAATTCCTTGACTTGATAGATAATTGTTTAAAACTGGCATGCACTTTGAACTCTTAAAGTTCTTAGAATGAAAAAATGAATGCATAATTGAAGCAAATGCAGTGTCTTTTTTCTTTGTGTATATTATTTTTCAATTACAGTTGACATTCAGTGGTATACTAGTTTCAGTGGTTAGACATTTATGTAACTTACAAAGGGATTCCCCCTTGACACCACACATACTTACTATAGTATTATTGACTAGTTATGTACAAATGCACCTGGGTGCTTTCACCAAAAAAGCATTTGGACCTTTTTTCCCCCTTAGGCAAAATGTATACTGAATATACACATCTTCTCATTTAAGTGTTCATGGGTAATTTTGCAATGGAGCAAATAGTCCCCCTCTGACCCAGCCATATCTCTTTGCGAACTTAAATACTCTATTGATGAACTGCTCTTGTAACCTATAATATATAAGCAATGCAGCTAATTGGTTTCCATTTATCTATATTTAGATTTAACTTTAGAGAAATTTTTCACTGAGTATTCATTCACTTATCCCTAGTACTTTTCTAGGGACACAAGGAAAATAAATTACTGTTCCCTGTAATCAAAGAGTCAGCAATCTTATTGAAGATTTAAGACTTACATGCATTATTAAAATAGTAAAAAATATGTCAGTCTCCTCATGGACCAAAATGTGACTTACAGATACTAACTTAATGATTCTTATGTATTAGTACCTGTAAAACTATGTAGTAAGCCACTGAAACATGAAGATTCCCAAGCCACATTTTGATCCAATAGGGCAGAAAATCCACATTTTTCCCAAGCACCCAGATTATCTTGATGCAGCTGAACCAAGGAGCCTCCTCCGTAGATGCATGGAAATTCAGGAATTGGGGGTTTGGGGAAGGACTGGAATTATCAGGGTGAATTTATAGAAAGCAGGAGCCTTGAGTTAGAACTTATAGAGGCTATAAGTTCTAACTTCAAGGATAGGTGAAATAAAGACAGAGAAGGGAAACATATTCTTGGAAAAGGCAGAGGTCTGAAGAAAAGCCTAAAGTTGGGAGCAAATGTGATCTAAGAAAGGGACAACCAGAAAACAAGCCTGAGAGAATGAGGTGGCCACATAAAGGCTGGTGGCTCCTCCCCTCATGTTGCTTGTCCATACAACTTAAACATCTTGGACAATCTAACTTCTTTATGAAGATAACCAGAATATGTAAAGAAAAATCTTTCTTTTTTATGCCTGAACATGAGCTTCTCATTAGTTATGTCTAATCATAAGGTTCAATGGATACTAAAAAACCAACCTCTAGAGCTACAATCCCTAAGCCAACCAAACCAGTGCCTGTATACAGATTCTAAATGTGATGATTTAGTGCTTAGTGTCAAATTAATAGTCATTACGGCAGACACATACCTTAGGATTCAGAAAGAATGGGATTTGAATCCTTGTTATATCACTCATACATGGAACATTTTACTTGGCCATTTTGAATTTTAGTTTCCAAATATCTAAAACAGAAATAATAATAGCAACATGTACATACAACTTGTATTGGGTTTTGAAGATTAATTGAGGTGGTAAATGTAAACTCTCTAAAACATAGTAGATATCTGTGAGCAAATAATATCTGTAATAGTTTTTATATTTGTAAAAAACATGTTTTGAGTGGACTAATCCATGATTACACAATGGTGTGATCCACTTCGGATCAGATAGATAAAATTTCACAGTTGTGATGTATTAAGAGATATTAATGATTTTCTGTACAAAAAAAAAAGGTGAAATTTAATTGTGGAACTGGTTAACAATGTGATGTGGTTTATTAATTTTTTATTGTTGTACAAGTACAATTGTCTCCATTTTCACCCCACCATGCCCTCCCGACCCACCCATCCCCACCTCCCACCCTCAAACCTACCCCCTCTGGCTTTGTCCATGTGTTCTTCATACCTGTTCCTTGATGCCCTCCCCCATTATCCCCTATTATCCCTCTCCCTCCTCCTCTCTGGTTACTGTCAGTTTGTTCTTTATTTCAACATCTCTGGTGAGGGGAACCCCATCCCCTGGAGTTCTCCTGGTCCAGGATGAAATAAGTTGTCCTGGACACAATCTGTTCCTATGGGAAAGGGGGTGGCAATTCCCTCTAGTGGAGAGTATCCCAAGCCCTTCTCTGAAACAGCTTTTATTGGGATTGGTATGTGCAGGGGTATACAGCATGCACACATAGCTCATTAATCAATGTCCAAAGGCTATAGCTATAGAAAATAGATATTATATATAGATGACAATTGAAGAAACACAGAGATCTGCCTCAGGTCAGGGTCTGTTAGACATGCTGATGCCAGATGATTGTTAAGGCGTATTTCATGAGATAAGGAGTTCACTCTTTATGCTTTGAATTTAAACATCTGGTTTATACCAACAGGGCTACAGCAAAGCAAAGCAAGCTTCAAAGGATACAATGTATTCTTCAGGCCTGATTTCAGTACTGAACCCTCGGTGTCAGTTTCAGGTCATGCCTGCCTCCTGCATTCCCGGCATTCTGGTGGAGACTTAGAGGGCTCTTTCAAGGCCTTGCGCATTCAGGGCTACAGCCTCCAATGCCACACAGAGTGGTCCCCAACACTCTGGTTGTATTTTGCTTGCTTGTTTGTTTTGTTGATTAGATTCCACTTATAGGTGAGATCATATGGTATTTTTCAGTGATGTGGTTTAAAGGATACACTAAGATATGTTTCCAAGAGACCCAAAATCTTCTTTTATAGTTTCATTTCTTGGAGACTCATGCAGACATATGGGGCTCATATCAGTCATTCGCATTTACCGTATGTGATTTTTCAGATCTTTTCATTCTGTGACAGTGAAGAGAAAACTGAGGAACAGGAGATTTGCTGGACAGAAGGAAAGGCTGGAATTATTCTGTAGAAGGGGAACCATTCTGTAAAATCGGGCTGGCTAGAGCCACAGGCCATCACCTGAGGGTCCTGCAAACCTGCATCTGGTGAGAAATGGGCACCAGAATCAGGAAAGTGGGGTGCAGGAAGGAGGCAGTGACAAATGTCAAGTGCTTTTCTTTTGGCCTCTGTCTGGTTTGGATACTGTTGTTCCCTGCACTTTAAATTCCTCATTTCCATTAAATGTCACACAAATGCCTTTTTATTTCTGGTGTCATATCATGAAGTAAAATCTTCTCCAATGAGAAAGTGAGACTCACATGGTCTCAGCAGATGACTGAGGGAAATCTGAGAACAGAAATGGTTTCTTCAAAAAATAGTCGTTTTTTTTTTTTAAAAAGCAATGAACTGTCATATAGAAAAACTAAGTATTGAAACTGCTTTAAGTAATTCAGTTCCTTTAATGTGATTTTAAACTCTATTTATTATTACTGTCTATTGTTACTCACTATTTATGACTCTTATTATTTATAATTACCCTCTCTTTCATCTGAGAAATTCAAGATATAATATGCCTTTCTGGTTTGGAGACTTTTCCTGTTTACTATTCTGATTTCCTAAATCACTATGTGTAATATATCTTGAGAAAGTTGTGCTTTTAGAGGAAAAAATGCTTTTTCCTTAACATTAACAATACAGTGAGTGTTGGTGAAAAAATTGTTTTCCTTGATGGAAAAAGAAAGCAGAGTTACATTAGTGTGGAATTAGAAATAAGGTATAAATGGTAACCATAAATTAGATAAAAGTGAAGTCATTTGTGACAAAAAAAATGAACTATAAATTATAGAAAGGAATGTCTTTTGTTTATAACTAGGGCTGGGTGCAGAGTAGTTACTCATCTGAGGTTTATGGGATGATTAATTTACAGCGCAATGAGAAACAAACCAGAGTCCCTTGTGCTGAGGAGTTTCAAAATA
Source organism: Tonatia bakeri (assembly GCA_004024845.1). Lineage (NCBI taxonomy): Eukaryota > Metazoa > Chordata > Mammalia > Chiroptera > Phyllostomidae > Tonatia > Tonatia bakeri. Next base: position 42,772 of record PVIA01010741.1, read on the forward strand.
CATCCTCCGTATCACTGCCAGAACAGTCCCCATCTTCACACATACACAGACTCACACGCACGTGCACGCATGCACACACCTTATGACTCACATCCGTGCAGCTTCTCTGGTGGTTATCTAGTCAGTATCTCAACTCAATACTGAAAAATTCTCGCAGGGGAGTGCTTATACAAGGCTTTACAATAATTTTTGGTTTCTTATACAAAGAGGCAACAGTGTCCCGGAAATACAAAAACCATGAAGTAATTATTGTGCAACTGAGTGTGGTATGGGGGACAAAAATGCTATTCAATTTCGGAAGCAGTGTTATTTATTTTTTGAACGTGAGCCAAGGTTCCCTGAATGAGAGAGGTCAGGAGTTCTTCAGCGGGTCTAATTTCACATTGGCAGTGTAGAAGTTTGCCTCAAACTTTATCTGAGAAGTTCCAGAAAAATCCTCTGTACTGAAAACTTTTCCCTTCACTGAAATTCCTACTATTGGAAGTGCCGTTTCAGTTCACATGTGTTTCGTTAGGGTGCTGGAGGAACCCAATCAAGGTATCACCTAAGTGTGATAACTACTCCTGTTTGGAGCCCAGGAGTCAGGAACTTCGGAATGGGTGGAGGGAGGGTCCTCATTTTGGGCAAACTCAACCAACCTTACTGTTTTGCCTTCTCCTAGGCTTAGCCAGTTAATGTGAACACAAAAAATATGGAAAGAAGTTTTGGTCTTTGATTTCTTGCAAACATTGTTGGGCTTATCTCTCCATAGTAATCATGACAGTAAAACAATAAAGACTGAGATTTAATTTTAACTCCTGCGGGTCAGTCTAGGGCAGAAACTGAAGATGATGAGCTAGAGAAATATTAATCCAGGCTGGTTATTTAACTTCAGCCTCATTTGGAGGAGAGCACTATCAAAGACACCCACTCAGGACAATGAAACTCTTCCGTGAAATTTTGGTTTATCGCCGGTTAATCCTCATAGTCTTCACTGTGTTGATTCTGCTGCCCCTGCCTATCATCCTTCAGACAAAGGTAAGTGCACCTGGAGAATGGGCTGGTGGATTTCCTGATTTATTTAATTGTCCTTCATTGTTGGTCCACATTTTGGCATACTTGTAAGCACTTTTCTGTTTGTTTTTAAGTGTAGTCAGTCTATTAAGTCCAAAGTGATAAACTCAGTGCATTTTTAATCTCTTAGTGAAATGATTTGAATCAGTGAACATTTAGTGAGCACCTCCTCTGGACCAGGCCTGATGAATGTCACTTGCTGGGGAGAGGCCCTGGAGCCTGGCTCTCTGCTTTAAGTCCTAGATTGATCACATCCAAGCTGTGTGACCTGGGCAGGTTACTTAACCTCTCTGTGCTTCTGCTTTTTCATATGTAAGACTGGGACAGTAACAGTCTTGTTGTGGGAATTAAATACCTCATCAAGCACTAAAGCAGTGGCTGGTATATAGTAAGTGGGGCAGTGTGGGTCTCCCCACATGTGTTGACTCCACAGCTGATACTATTCCCACTGTAATGCCTCTTCTCTGAGTACAGAAAAGCAAGTATCAATCCAGATTATACTATTCTGAGTTAAAAGAGGATCATGGTAATTATAATACCATGGGTACTCCAGTTTCCCACAGAAGTTGGACACCAATCTGGTACTCTCTGAGGGAAATCCACGTGAGCTAATGAAAAATCCTTTTTGACTCTGCCAAGGTCTCCTCTACCAGCAGACCTGGCAAAGGCACAGGCCTCTGCTGCCAGCAACTGCAGATCGTCTGCTGCCAGGGGCAACCACCCCACTGCAGCCTCCAGGCGGCCCTGTCCTGGGACTGAGACCTCCTCTTGTCCTTGGTGGATGAAGCGAAGAACTCCCCACTTCTTTTGGTCAAACATTGATCCAAGCTGCCAGATCCTTACAGTTGCCAGTGAAAACAGCAGGCATAGTCGGATTGTTTTTGGTTGGGTTGGTTTTGTTTTGCAAATTGTGTGATAATCCTCCTCTCTCCTCCCTGCCCATCCCACTCCAGCTACTTCTGATCACTCCTTTATGAGTCTCTAGCAACCACTAGAGGACAAATTTGAGTCAGACATAGGGCTCTAATTTGAATGCTCACCTCCAACCCTCTTTGAAGACTTGTTACCGCATGTAGCATGCATGATGGCCTCTTTCCAGCTCCCTTGGTCCTGAAGTCCCCTACAACTAGCTGGATCCCACCATGAACACATTCTAGTTCATATCTGGACCCCGGCTATCTCTTGGTTAGTCTCAGCATAGGTCTTCACTTTACAGCAGTAACAATAAGAAATTAAACTAATCAAGACAAACTTCGGCCATGATTGCATGTTATCTGTGCTGCTTCTTTGACATATAAACCCAGGACACTGATTATCTTCCATAATTTTCAGAGAAAATGAATATAAACTCTTTTAAAGAGAAAACAAGTAAATGAATAAAAAGCAATGATTTCAGTGCATGATTCATTCATTAACTGGAAATTATATTCTTGCTAGGAAATGCAGTCATTGATTTTTTTTCAAGGTGCTGTGATAAAAGTACATTAGGTCTGTGAGGAGACTAGGGGCATGGCATTTAATGAACTGTGTTCCTCATTCCTTTCCCTCTAATCAACTCATTTGTTAAAACTCAAGTAATGTTAATGAGAGGGTTTTTTCCTAGTCCAATAAAATGATTTCATTTTTTTGGCTACTCTATATGCATAGTTAATCATTTCAACTGTCATTTAAATTCAAAGAATATTATTTTAACTATTGCTTACAATGAAAGCAGACTTTTTCCCAGAGAATATGGGCCTTTGGAGGGTATAAAATTTAAGTAAAGGCTTACTTTGACATGGATGCATATCAACTTATTATAACTTTCAGGTTACCAAACTGGAGAGCCCTCTGCTTTAAAAACATACAGAAACAGAACAATTAAAGATTCAAGAAAAACAAAAAGTCAATTTTGATTTATTAAAAACACAATGACTCTACATGTCCTAGAACCAACAAACAATGAATTCTTTCCTTTTTTTCCACTTTTCTACTGGTTATTGAGTTGTTTGTATAGACTGACCTTAACCCTTACCTTAATTCCATCTCAAGTCAAAAGGCACCATCAATGATGAGAGAACCTCTGTGTTTTTGTGATGCAATGTTCAAGGAAAAAGAAGGAATATGCTCAGCTTTACCTAAATTATCTTGTTTAACCTCGTTATAAACAATAAGACAATCACCTGTTTTATCATTCTCACTTCACATTTGAGGAAAATGATGCTCAAAGGTAATAACTCAATGAAGGCCCCAAGGATGTTGTAGAAACTAGATATGAACTTGTGTTCTGTCAGAATTTGTAATTAATGCTTTAACAGTGGTTTTCTTTATGTCTTTTCTATATTTTGTATTGTTAAAGGTTTACCCTCTATTTTTTTAATCCTCACCTGAGGATATGTTTTACTGATTTTAGAGAGAAAGGAAGGGCAGGGCAGGAGCGGGGAGAGAGAGAGAGAATCAGAGAGAGAGAGAGAGAGATGAAAGAGAAACATTGATTGGTTGCCACCTTATGTGCCCAGACCAGGGACTGAACCCACAAACTAGGTTTGTGCTCTGACCAGGGATTGAACCTGCAACTTTTTGGTGCACAGGACAATGCTTGAACCAGCTGAGCCACCCAGCTGGGCCTACCCACTGTTTTGAAAACTTACATAAAGTATGGCTTAATAATAATTTATCAACAACTCAGGCATTTCTCTTCATGATAATGCTTTAAACCACAGAAGTGGTAATACAGCCATTTCCTTAATTGACCTCATGATACTCAATGTCTTTAACACAGAAAACTGCAGTGATTTTAATCACTAGGGGTGGGCCTTGTTAACCAGAAGAAAGGTTCAGGCTGTAATAAAGAACATAAGTCATTTATTTTAGCAAAAGGATTGCAATCCAGGAGACACAGATTCAGGTAACTCAAACTATGCTCTGGAGATTACAAATGTAATTCTTCTATGCAAGTGAAGGGTTGCTGACTCAGTTAACAGTGATTGGTTAGTTCCAATATCCGAACAAGGGGGATGAACGTTCCAAGAAGGAGGTAAAGTCCAGTGTATGTCCATACAGCAGTTGTTTTTCTAGGATATTTATGACTTCAGCCTTGAGCTGACTTTAGCATCAGGTATAGCAACTTAATAGCAGTCAAGAGAACCAGGACTCAAGATATTAATAGTCCTACTTCCTTAATAGCCTCCTGACTCTATTTTGAAGTGACTCTCTTAACCATGCTTATTCTATTTCTCCACTATCAGCCCATGAGAACTGGAGTAGCGGTCAGTTTTCTTATGTGTCATTTGATGAATGTCCCAGAGTCCCAGCTATACAAGCTGATCATCGTCAGCTTCTCAGAATATGGTGCCCCTCCCCTTTCATATCAAATGCTTGCCATGAGTCATGGCATTAAGATGGCATCTTAATATCTTTAAACTGGAAGAGACCTTAGAACTGTGTGTTTTAATTTTCATGGAAATATTTTATAGCAAAGGAGAGTATGTCTCACCCTAGAAGCCCATGGGCATAAGTCAAACAGGAACTCAAGTTTTATCTTTATGACTTAGGTTTTATTATCAGCCCATTTTTGCATATTAGAAACAGAGACAAAAACAAGTAAACAGGTTGACAAAATGTGGTTATATAGATGTTTTTGTAACGGAACTCAAGGGGTTGGCCACTTGGGGTGCTCAGCCATACACTGGTCAATTACCTGTTGATTTGTTCTTTGCACTTGGCTGCACTTATCAGGTTGGTTCCTGTCAAGTTCATCCTGTTTACAGCTGGTCTACAAAACACAGTGCTACATTTTAACATTTAGCAAGAAGAGCAATTAGTAAGAATGGCCCAGACCATGCGACTGTTGTCCTCTCTAACATTTCCAATCAACATCTGTCTGACTCTAGAGCCAGCAATTTCAACCACAACTGAATACTGTATCCTTACAGCTTTCACAGTGCTAATAATTATACTTCCAATACATTGGTGTAAATGTCACTTTACTAATGGACTTCACCTTCTTTATTGCTTAACACTGAATCACAGGAATGCTGTCTTTGTCATTGCTACATAGACATCAAGGTAGCCTTAGTTCTTCCCCAATTAGTAGTTACTGATCAACAAGAGAGCCTACAATGTAATTTCTATTTATATAAATATTTGAATGAAGTTAATACTTGCACTGAATTTTTTGCATTTTGGAGAGAAATTTCTTAAATATTCCTAGATTTAAAAAACTAGGTGAAACTGGCCTAGGCTAGGTCCATATTCCCAGTGATATTCTCTGTGCAACATTGTACTTTTGTGACTATTTCTAACATCTTGTTCATTTTTACTCTTTTCAGTACTCTGTGCTATTTCCTTATTTATTTTTCCAGCTCTTGGCTTATCTTGGTGTTTCTATAATGAAACAAAAAGATGAAAAAGAAGGCCAGGTTTATGCGAGGAGCAGTAGGAGGAGAAAAACTGGAGTAATATTTTTTTTGTTTGTAGACTGCATTTCTTCCAGGTGTGTCTCTATCTGTCTAGTCTGTCCATCAATCAGGACCATTTTTGAGAAACAGGGAAATAGTCACACAGCCATTGAGCGGCATTTCCTACGTGACTCATTGTCAAACCAAGACTAGATTTCAATCTTCTCTCAGGTACTTCTGGATTTCTCTAGAAAACACTGTACACCAAGAGAGATTTAAAAAGAGAAGAGAATGAGAGAGTCAGTGCAGCAGGGTGTTAGTGCTCCCCAAAGATTCAAGGAAGAAGCCCAGCCAAGCCTCATTCCTTAGCCCTAAGCCCAGACAAATCACATAACAAAATTATTTGCAAGAAAGCTTGGGTTAGAGAGGGAGGAAATCCAGCTTTAAAGGCCCATTCTATTTCATATGCTGTTTCCTTTACAATATATTCATTTTGTACATCATGAATTTCAAAGTTAGAATAGAAATTATAATAAAAGAAATGATACATGATGAGAGACTTATGGTGCTGAATCTAAATTAAACAGATGGGAGAAACACAGTGCTTGTAAAGAACTATAAACTTTGAAGGGATAAAAGATCTACTTAGAACTCTGATGAAGAAAATGAAAATGAGGGGGCGAGGATTGAAATCAACTACAAGTGAAAGAAGAGAGAGGGCAGCATATTCCAAAGAAACCAAGAATTTTTTTTTTATTTAAATGAATGTTCAAGTACAGTTTTCACCCCCTTACTCCCATTCAAGTCCTCCCACCCACCCCACCTCCCACCCAATCAAGCCCTCCCACCCCCCCTCCCTACCTCCCTCCCATTACCACCCTCCCCCTACCTTTTATCCATGTGTCCTTTAACTTTAATCCTATAAACCCCTCCTCCTCTCTCCCGAAATCCCTCTTCTCTCTCCTCTGGTAACTCTCCACCTGTCCTCTAATGCAGTGTCTTTGATTATACCCTGCTTCTTTCTTTGTTTTGTTGTTTAGGTTCCTGTTAAAGGTGAGATCATATGGTATTTATCTTTCACTGCCTGGCTTATTTCGCTTAGCATAATGCTTTCCAGTTGCATCCATGATGTTGCATATGATAGGAGGTCCTTCTTTCTTTCTGCTGCATAGAATTCCATTGTGTAAATGTACCATAGTTTTTTGATCCATTCATTTACTGATGGGCATCTAGGTTGCTTCTAGCACTTAGCTATTGTAAATTGTGCTGCTATGAACATTGGGGTGCAAAGGTTCTTTTGGATTGGTGTTTTAGGATTCTTAGGATATAATCCTAGCAGTGGAATTGCTGGGTCAAAAGGCAGATCCATTTTTAATTTTCTGAGGAAGTTCCATACTGTTTTCCATAGTGGTTGTACCAGTCTGCAGTCCCACCAACAGTG
>PVIA01010742.1:0-49655 GCA_004024845.1 Tonatia bakeri
AACATACAGGAAGGGAGGAAATGACATTTGAGCTAGGCCTTAAGGGTTTCAGATTGATGAAAGTGGCCACAGAGAGTTCTCAGGTTCCGGGGTCTTGGCTCTGTTCTTTCCTTGGTTGGTAACCTCGAACAGCCCTCTGAGCCTCAGTTTTCCCATCTCTCCCACGGGGAATGGTTGCACCTGCCTCTGCTGGTGGCTATGCAGATGGAAAGACTGAGCAGGAAAGGTTCCTGGTACAGCATTAACACTCAGGAGGCAGAGACCCTGAGCTGTTGATAACTCTACATGCACAGGCCCAGGAGCATGCCAGAGCAGTGACCAGTCACTGGGTGGGGAGGCTCTGGCCAAAGACGGCACTGGCACCGGGGGTTGAGTTCTAGATTGCAGAGGGCCTCAGACATTGTGGTCAGTGACCCCCCCTGGATGCTGAGGCAACCACAGTGGCAAAGGAGGCTCGACTGTAGTTCTGGGGCTTTGGTTCTATGTGGCAGGGCCCCAGTGCAAGAAATTCTAGCTGAATAGAATACACCACGGGCATCGGGAGCATGGGCTCTAGAGTCAGATCGCCCAGGTGTCAACCTGTCCACCCTTAACTGACCGTGGGGTTGTGTTTAACATTGCTGGGCCTCCGTGTCCTCTTGTCCTCAGTCCCCATCTGGGCTTAGGATGGACTGGGTGACGTGGTGCATGTACAGCTCAGCACCTGCTGCCCCTAAGACTCGACTGAAGCTTAACCACCAGTCTAGACAGCTTGGGTTGGGACCCCGACATAAATGATTTGTAGAAATTTTACTCATTCAATCCTGATCTGTGTGGGTCAGTCAGTTGGACATCGTCCTGCAAAGCGAAAGATTGCTGGGTCGATTCCCAGTCATGGCATGCACCTGGGTTGCAGGTTCGGTCCCTGGTTGGGGTGCATATGAGAGGCAACCAATTAATGCCTCTGTCCCCCGCTTCCCCTCTCTATTTAAAAAAAAAGTTTTATTAATTCACTCTTTGTTCAACAAATATTTACGGAGCAGCTGCTGCATTCTAAGTGTAAGTCTACATCAGTGAACAGGGGGTACACTCTCCCCCAGTCTGGGGTAGGTGGACACTGGTTAGCTAACGACGATACGGAATTACGAACTGGAATGAGGGCAAGAAAGGGGCAGTTCACTCATCTGAGAGGACAGGACAGGAGCCCTGCCTGGTCTGGGGATCAGGGATTGCTTTCTGGGGGGAATGATTCTTGAGTCCTGGAGGACAAGGAGGGATGGGTTGAGAACCTGTAGTGTGGGGGCCCCACTGAGACAGGTGGGAGCTCCCTAAATGAAGCTCCCCAACTTGGCCCTTCTTGCTTTCAGACAGCGACGCTGTACCCTGGTGTGGTTTTCGGCATTTGCTTCATATTGAATTGCTTCATCTGGGGCAAACATTCGTCAGGAGCGGTAAGTGCCCTCCCCAGTGAGGAAGGGCCTGCTGGCTCAGCTCCACTCCCGCAGCCCACTTCCTGCTGTTCCCCTCTCTTCTCAGTCTTCTGAGTTCTGTTTCCAGCCCTAGGCACCAAGGGCTGGCTGGGGTTTCCCCAGCCCTGCCCATCTTTTGGCCCGAGCCCTGGCCTTCCTGTGGGTTTTTTCAGCCAGCCAACCAAAGCTTACTTCTCTGTGGGGAGGTTGCCACAGCCAGGGACCAACTGGGGAATTTCCCTTTGTCCCAGCCAAGGGAAAGCTGCCTGGTGTGAGTTCAGTAGGTCAGTGTCCCCAGACAGGGCTATCCTCCACGGGTCCCTGTGCTTCTCAGCAGCCCTGCAGGTTGTCCTGTCCTCGGAGAGCCTTCCAACCCGTCCTTGGTAGCACTGCCCAGGACTCACTGAGTAGGGCTGTGAAGTCAGGTGAGGGTCAGGAGATGGGGTCTTGACCCATCAGTAAGGCTGCAGTAGAGGCGGGGCAGGCATTTGGCCTTTCCAGCCGCAAAAGGTAGAGCCACCTCCCCGCGACCGCAGGTGCTCACCGCAGGGCGGGGAGAGGCTCCAGTCCAGGCCGCCGGAGGCCTGGGTCTTCCCGGGAGCCCAGGAGGCTGCCCTTGGGAAACCCGGGGTTGTGTTCTTGCTCTCACTTCCTTTCGTACCTGCGTCCCGCTCTCTGTCCACGTTCCTCTCCCAGTCGCCAACTGCTCGTCCCAGAACACTCCCTGTGGAGATTTCGGGAAGCACAGAGAAGTTAAGAAATCAGAAGTAACCCATAATTCAACCAACCAGAGATAAATGCTATGTAGGTCTTCACTCTGTGGTTTTTCAGTCATTTTCTTTTTCTTTTTTTGTAGATTTATTTAAAATCAAATTATGTAATTTAAAGTTATAAAATAATAGCAAACATTTATATGGTGCTCACTTTGGAATTAAGTCCTATTCTAAATACTTGACATATATTCATTTCTTTTTTGTGCATGATTTTTATGAAGACATAATGCTTTAGAGAAAAGGATAAAAAAGAAAATGAAAAGTCAGTTCTAATCATCTGTGTCTCTGCTGGGAAAATACTGTTGACTTTCTGGCATAGGTCTTTCTAGGCACTTACACATACAAATATTGGTGTTTTTATTGAAGTGCAGTTCCAGACACACAGTTATAACCTGCTTCATTACTTAGTGGTATAGTGTGGGGTTTTCTTCTAATAAAATGGGCAACGCACTGTTGGTGCAGGGGTTCTTTTTACCCCTTTATCTCTCCACCTAGCATACCAGACACCTAACGTCCTTTCATTCTGGCCTCTCTCCCCTCATGCTCTCAGTTCCCCCCTTCCCTGTCCTTCCCCCATTCCCTCCCTGGGTGACAGCCTGTGGGACGCCGCGGTTCCATTTTCACAGCCCAGGCGGCCCACCGTGTGCATGCCACCTTTCCCTGCGGCTGCCGTCCACTCCAGGAGTCCCGGCCAGGAACCCTGTGGGGGTGTGTCTTCAGGACCTTCCTCACCACAGTGGCCCTGCTGTGCCCCCCCTTTTCTGGGAGCCCAGAAGGGCCCCCGGCTCCCTGCACAGCCGCCAGCCTGGGCGTCAGGGCCTCACGGGCCCCCTGGTACGGTGCCCCTGCAGGTGCCCTTCCCCACCATGGTGGCCCTGCTGTGCATGTGGTTCGGGATCTCCCTGCCCCTCGTCTACCTGGGCTACTACTTTGGCTTCCGCAAGCAGCCGTACGATAACCCCGTGCGCACCAACCAGATTCCCCGGCAGATCCCCGAACAGCGGTGGTACATGAACCGATTCGTGGGGTGAGTCTCCAGCAGGGCCCTTCTGGAGTGGGTGAGGCCATCTCCTGACATGGGATCATAGTCCTGCCTCAGAATGGCTAAGGAGACTGCTCTGAGCCATCTCCTTAGGAAGACATGGGAGAGGGCCCCCGCCCCCCGAGGATGCTGTGGCTGGTGTTCTGCAGCTCAGCTGGCTCTGGCAGGCTTCGTGATAAAGAGGTCTGAGTTACTACCAGATCTGGTGGTGGCCCAGCAACCAGGACAGGGGAGTCACCGCACCTATCTGTGCCTTGGTTTCCCCATCTATAAATGGAGAGAACAATGCTTACCTCTCAAGGGGCTATCATGGCACAAAAGCATGTTGTGAAAGCACTAGGACCACCACACCATGTAAGCCGCCTCAGTCAAGCTGGCTGGGGAGGGAGCCCGGGCTTCCTGTGGCTGAGTCTCGCCACCTCACAGCGTTCACCCGCCTGTTCTGCCGCAGCATCCTCATGGCTGGGATTCTGCCCTTCGGCGCCATGTTCATCGAGCTCTTCTTCATCTTCAGTGTGAGTAGTGCCCCTGCCCTTGCCCCTGCCCCTGCCCCTGCCCCTGCCCCTGCACTGAGGCGCTCCGCCTCTTACTGCCTGGGAGATTTCAGCGGCTGATCAACTTCTGGAGCCCCATTTCCGCTCTGACACGGGATCATGGTCCTGCCTCTCAGAATGAGAGGAAGGCTTGGAAGGTGGGATGAGATAGGGCACGTGTACAGGGCTGCTGTGGGAGGGCTCTGAGAAGCAGCTGCCTCGGTAACACTGCACTCGGTCACCACTGTTAATGCTGTTGCAGTGCCTTTGGTTTCCGAGTTTCTCCACGTCTTTACTTGAGTTACTCAAAACTCCCAGGAACGTGGGGGCGGGAATGAGGCCTAATTGTCAGGACCATTGTGAGGTTGGTTTGTGATGATGTCTATAAAGGCATAGTACCTGGTGACATTCAGAAAATGCCTGTTAAGTTGTAGCTGTGGCCCTGGCCACTGTGGCTCGGTTGGAGCAACGTTCCGTAACCAAAGGGTTGTGGGTTCGATTCCCAGTCAGGGCACATACCTAAGTTGCAGGCTCAGTCCCTGGTCCAGGCATGTATGACCCCTGGTCCAGATATGTACGGGAGGCAACCAATTGATGCTTCTCTTGCATCAATATTTCTTTCCCTCCCTTCTCTCACTCTCTCTCTAAAAGTAAGGAAAAAGTGTCCTCTGCTGAGGTTAAAAAAAAAAATCATAGCTGTGTTGTGATGATGATTGCTCTGGTGCCAGGCCTGCAGAGATGAAAATTGGCAGCAGGGCTCCTCCCAGCCATTGGAGTCTCTCTGACCTAACTCAGTACCCTGCACAGAGAGTGCCTTGCACCGGGTCAGTGCTGGACCAGCATTTGCTGCTCTGGAGTGGCCCAGCCCCTCCTTGCTGAGACCCCCTCGCCCACCCAGCCCTGCCAAGGGAAAGGGTCAAAGGTGGGTTGGCTGCCCCCCAGGAAAGCCACCTCAACTCTCCTTGTATGGCCCTGAGCCAGTCCCCAGCCTCACTGAACCTCGACTCGTTCAGCTGGAAAAGTCCGCATTTTCAGAGGTTCACGTGTGGAGATGCCCATGAAGCATGTGGCTTGCCTGGCATGTGGTGCACTGCCCCTGGGTGGTGGTGGCTGCTGTGTCATTTTGATGGGGGTGGGGTTTGTCACTTTCTACAAGCTGCCATGTTCCGTCTGGGGCCCACCCATCGCAGGGTCAGCCATGCCCCAGCCACTTTCTAAGCCTGGCTCACCCTCTGCTCCAGGAGGAGGGGCCAGTCAGAGCCACACGCCAGGCCCACAGGCGCAGCGGCGTCATGGTGGCGTCCTGAGGATAGGCAGGGTATGTTGGGGACAGGCCTGCTGGGTAGCGGCAGGCCGGCTGAAGGCCAGCTGGCCATGTGCCCGCAGGCGATCTGGGAGAACCAGTTCTATTACCTCTTTGGCTTCCTGTTCCTCGTCTTCATCATCCTGGTGGTGTCCTGCTCTCAGATCAGCATCGTCATGGTGTACTTCCAGCTGTGCGCAGAGGTGAGGGGGCAGGGGTGGGGGGGCCGGGGTCCAGCACGACCAGTCGGTGAAGCCGTCTGAGTTGCGAGTGGCCCCTCCTCCTGGCCGTGAGGTCTTGAGGCCACTTCCTCTCTGCGCCTCCGTTTGTTCAGCGGACTCCGTCACTAGGAGCTTTGGTTGATAGTTGCTTAACCTCTGTGCTGTCCTCGCGTGATGAGGACAGCAGTGGGGCCTGGCTCCGAGGGCTGCCACAGTGATGGGACTGGCCTGACTCACATGGAACTTGGAATGGTGCCTGGCACGGGGGGCGCGTTGGCCTACAACGTGTTAGTTGTCGTTACTGCTGTTCTTCTGTTGGTTTTTCTAAACTGAGGTATAGTTTATAAACAGTGAAGTTTACCCTTTTCAATGTGTTCTTTAAAATGCATGCAGTTGTAAAACCACCAGTTTCAGTCCAGATATAAAACGTTCCTGTCACCCCAAATACTGCTGTTCTTACCCAGAATCCGTAGCCCCAGGGCATCTGCAAAACTCGGGGAAGAGGTGCTGACCCTCTTGTTTCCTCCTCAGGATTACCGCTGGTGGTGGAGGAATTTCCTGGTCTCCGGGGGATCTGCATTCTACGTCCTGGTCTATGCCATCTTTTATTTCGTTAACAAGGTACCGCCCTTATTTTATTAACAAGGCTTCTTAGCCCTTCCGGGGAAGGGTGGAGGAGAGGGAAAACTCGAGTATCTGGATCTTACTTTCCCATCACTGTGGGGACCAGTGACAGTAGAACTGTCTCTGTGCTGGAACATGCATCTTTTTAGGAAGAGAGAATCTGTGTTCTGTATGTTTGGGAGACAGAAGCCTTCAGAATGTATACCCATAAGAATATTGCATGCAAAACCTGTGAGATACAGCCAAAGGGATACTTAAAGGGAAAAAAATACCATACACTGCTTTTAATAGGAAATAAGAAACACTGATAATACCTCAAGAAGCTAGAAAAAAAGAACCTGAGAGGATAAAGGTAACTAAGAAGAGTTAACGAAGATGGTGAAATAGCCTTTAGCACCTGACTTGGGACCCCGGGCGTCCTGGCTCTGCATGCGCCCCTCCCTGGTGCGCGCGCCCATGCACCCTTCTGGCCCTCACAGTGAGGACAGGCGGGCCAGGCTTTCACCAGTGTCTCAGGTCATCCATGCTGTGCGACCACATAGGTAATGTGTGGGCGCATGAGAGGGGTCCCGGAGTGTCACCCAACTTGGGCACACTCGCAGAGCTTTCTGTCCCCAGAAGTGGCATGAAGTACAAACCGCCCACGACAGCTTTGGTAGAACAATGCATGACACCAACAAGATGGGCCACTGAGAGGAGGCTGGGCGCTCCAGCAGGCCCCTCCCCTCCAAGGCTAACCCAGCAGACGGTTCTCTGCTTGCAGCCAGGGCGTATTCCGAAACTAGGGTCCTAGGTCAGTTGGTTGAAGCTTGGAATGTTCTTCCCCAAACAGATCAGGTTGGAAAGGGCTGTAGGAATCATTTTGTGTGGTGCTGCACCCCTGCTTCCAGTGTGCTGACCATGCCCCTCTTTTCCAGTGATTCCAACAAGTAATCACTAGATCAGGGGTCAGTAAACTGTAACCCGGGGGCCTATTTATATATATAAAGTTTTATTGGAACACAGCCATGCTCCTTCATTTACATAACATCTGTGGCTGCTTTCACACCACAATGGCAGAGGTGAGCAGTTCAGCAGGAGACATATGGCCTGCCAAACCTAAACTATTTATAATCTGGCCCTTTAAGAAAAAGTTTGCAGGCCCCTGCCCTAGGAAATCCAGTGACAGAAGAAACCACCCCGCCACCAACACTCCCATTCTCTCTCTGGACAGCTCCTGTCATTGTCAGGTTTTTTCTTGGCGCACACTGAAATCTGCCTCCTTGTAAGTTCTTTCTTCAGACCATAGAATTCCTGGAATCTTCCAGAACAAATCTGTATTTCGCTGTGTATAATGCCTGCCCACGTTTTTGGCCCAAACTTGCAGAATAGTAATTTTTCGTTTTAATTTTTTAGTTCATTCATTCACTTATTTGTTTATTTATGGTTAAGTGCTTGTTTTTTTGTATTATAAAGGAATTTCAGCACTTATTTTTGAATATATTATGTCACAAAAAAAACTATGCAACAAATAATTACAAAGTACAAGCACAGATACAAGGTATCAGATAGAAGGTATTTCAGGTACTACTCAAGTATAGTACACATCCTTATTTTTCCCCTCAAAAATTTGGACAAAAAAAGTGCATATTACACGTGGCAAAATATGGGTAATTTCCCTCCTTTATAGCTCATGAATCAGAGCTGGATTGAGTAACAAGTGACCAAAACCCAATTCCATTTGGCTTGAGGGAAAAGGGAGTGTGTTGGCTGATAGGACTGAGGAGTTTAAGGGGCGGGGCGCTGTGTCCACACCCCAGGTCTGTGTGCGTGTTCTCGGCTCCAGTCTGCAGGCAGGGTCTCTCCTCAAAGTGGGAGGTTGGCCCCTGGCGGCCCGGCGTGAAGGGAGCATCTGTCTCGCACCGTCGTGTTCCCAGTCCCGGGGAGACTGTTGCTGGCCCGGGTTCCGTGCCACCCCTCACTGCTTCTAGTCCAGTAGGACGGTGCACTCTGGCTGACTAGCTCAAGTTTTGACCTAGGGCCCACAGCCCCACCAGGACCACAAAGTGGCGAGTGGATGCTCCCAAACTCTGAGTGGGAGGGAGACGGGAGACGGTGCAGGCAAGCAAGTCCTAGCTAACATCCCCCTGCCCAGTCCCCTGGAGTGTCACCCCTCTGCCCCAGCCTCTCTGTTCTAAAAACCTCCTCCCCCACCGCCGGAGCCTGCCTTGGCCTGTCTGAATTCAAGGGGCCTTTCCAGGACTGTTTTTTGCCTCATCCCTCTCCTGGTTTTACCGCGGGATATACCACTGCCCTGGCCCCATCACCCACGCTCTATTTCCAGCCACAAGAAAGCTTATAAAAGGAGAGATGGGGTGTCGACCCTGAAAACAGGGCCTTCACCCCAGTCTAAGACTGTTTGACCTCAGGGAGAAAGTCTCAGAACAGTGACGTTTATTGTTTTCTTGTGGGCTCTTGGAATTTTGTGGCTATGTGTCCGCCCATGAGCCCGGAGCGAGCCCCACTCAGGCCCGCGTGTGCTGGGCAGGTCCTGATACCAAGGTTCCACCACAGCGCGGATGCTCGGCCACCTGGCCCGGGCATCTGCACTTGACAGAGCGCCCTAAGGTGGAATCCCTGTGACATGTTAACAAAAAGTGACAGAAATGGTTGAGGAAGAGAGAACTGTAGGCTGGCGCAGGCATATGGTGGCTCTTTGGTCCTTAAGCCGGGCATCTTACACGCCTCTCTCCTCCCCCATTCCCTGTCTGCTGCTCCGGCCATCCAGGAGTGCCACTGTACTATACTGGGGACTGTGGAGGGTGAAGAAATGACAGCTGCGGCTGTCCCCACCTGCTCTACTCTGACCCTCTCCTCTGAGGTTACACTTGTCTTCCAGTGAGCTCATAGGCCCTTCCCTGGAAAGACTCCTTCCCCCTCTTACTCTAGCCAGAAATGGCCTAGGTTGGATGAACTGGGCCTTTGACTCCCAGCCCTCTGACCCCCAGGTTCAAGTCCCAGCTCTTTCTCCTTCCTAGCTGTAGGACTGTGGGTGTTGAACCTCCCTGTGCCCTGTGCATAACATGGACTGATAACTTACCATAGTGGTCGTGAGAAGCCCAGGCAGTGCGTGGGCCCTGGTATTGAAAAAGGTTCGCTGTGGCTGCGGGCCCCACCTCCCCCTCATCGCCCACCTGGCGCGAACCCCTCCTCCACCAGGCTCCAGCTTTGCCGCGAGATTGACGAGGACGGGGAGGGGGCAGTTGGCCATGGCAGGCTGGCTCTGAGCATGCACCCTTCTCTTCTCTCTCCCACTCGTGCCCCAGCTGGACATCGTTGAGTTCATCCCCTCTCTCCTCTACTTCGGCTACACTGCCCTCATGGTCCTGTCCTTCTGGCTCCTCACGGGCACCATTGGCTTCTATGCAGCCTACATGTTTGTCCGAAAGATCTACGCGGCTGTGAAGATAGACTGAGGAGGGCGGGCCACGGCCAGGCCTGCCCGTCCACGGACAGGAAGCCACCCTGCGTGGGGAGCTGCAGGCACGCAAAATAAAGTGACGCCTGCTTGATTCGAATGTAACTCCCGGCACAGTGTTCTGGACCCCGGGGCCGGCTGTGTGGGGGCGGGGGGCTGTAGATAAGTCTGCATTTGTCTTCATCATCTTACTCCAGTTCCGTGGGGGACAAGGTTTTCCGTGGGTGATGGTTCTTCAGTGCTAGGAAAGTTCCCTCCAGCAGGAACTCTCAGACCTGTTCAGGTTTATTTTTGGTTGGGTTTTTTCCCCTTAGTTCTTTTTTTAACAATGGATCCAGCATGGATAAACCCACCGAGACACTGGGTTTTGGTCACTGTCTCCACCTCAGTTTCTCAGGGCTGTTGGCCATCCCACAACTTACTGGAAGAGGAA
This sequence comes from Tonatia bakeri, assembly GCA_004024845.1. NCBI lineage: Eukaryota > Metazoa > Chordata > Mammalia > Chiroptera > Phyllostomidae > Tonatia > Tonatia bakeri. The sequence continues at coordinate 9,835 of PVIA01010742.1, forward strand.
ACACTGGGCCTTCGGAGGCTTCAGGGGGTGTCCGAGCCTCTCACCGCCCGTGCTCACCATTGATGCGCAGCGACAAGCACAGCTCTAGCCGGACATGCATCCTCAGTGCCATCCTGCCTCCACCAGCCACTTTCCTCCCTCTTCTCGCCTCCCCAGCCTCCTCCCAGGGCTGCCCACGGCAGGGCTTCTGGCCAGGCCTCTGGGTCATCTGTCTCATCACCAGGAGCAAGCCCAGTCTTGGTTGCTACAAGGAGATCCCCGGAAGTACTGGGGAGCAGCAGGAATTTGCTGGAACAGAGAAGAGACTTGAAATGAACTGTGTTTGTGCCAAGAAACCCTGGATCTAGAGCCAGGTATTTCCAGAGCCAAGCCACGTACCCATGTGTCTGTCTGGGCTGAGGGTCCTTACCCCTCAGGGTTGCTCTGCCAGCCCCTTTCTTGGGGGGCTGCTCTTCTTTGCAAAGTGTGCTGGTGGCAGGGCCTCTCTTCCCCCACTCCCAGGGCAGAACAAGGCTCGGACCTCAGACCTCTTCCTGTGGGTGGCTGGGAAGAGGCCTTGCCCCCCTGACATGCCCCAGCCTCAGTGCCCATGCACAGCTCTGTTAGCCAAACCCATCACCCCCCCACCCACCATCTGAGTTCTTGCCTCCTTTGGGGGACACCCAGAAAACTGCTAGTGAGAAGAGAGATGGAAGGTAAGTTCTGTCATTTCTTCCCCAGTCCCCGGGAATAGGCCAGGAGCCCAGTTTCCCCACGTCAGCGACGTGGCAGGTCTGGCTCCTTTGTCAACACGCTTGGGGCCAAGGCCCCCCCCCCCCCGTTCACGTCACACTCGCTCTTAAATTACAAGAGACCAAACCCACCCAGGGATTAGGGACTAAGTAATAGTCGCACACCCTTGCTCCAGCCCCTTTGGGACCCCCACTGCAAGACAAATTCAGGATGCTGGTTAAGCTAGGAACACACTCCCCCCGCCCCCGCCCCAGATCCTTCCTGCGGGCCCCACCGGCCCCACCAGCCAAGCCCCCGAACTTCTCAACCTTGCCTCACAGTGACGCCGTGGTGCCACGTGGCAGCCACGAACAATCAGGTTGCAGAAAAGGGAGCCCAAGCAGTAGGGAATGATAATGAAATCTTGTTTCTTCAAATCTTGGATTTTTTTCCCTAAGAGAGTCTCTTTCTGGGGGGAGTAGGGAAATGGACTTCCAGTAAAGGATTTACGCATCATTGGTTTTTCTGACTTTTTAAATCATCATCATTATTTTTAATTAAAAAATGCCTGTATGCCTTTTTTGGTCCAAATGTAAATAAATATGCCATTGTCCTGTTGTCATGTTTCTCCAGTCTCTTGCAAAGGTTGGGGGTCTGAGGTGAGGCTGCTTCTCCCAACGGGCTGAGCCGAGTGGGTTCTCTGGAAGGCATCTCACATCGGACTTCCCAGGGTCAAGGCCTCTGCTGGTCCCCTGCCTGGTGCAAGTCCACAGCCTCTCCCATCTCCTCAGCCCTGCAGTCTGAATCATAAGCATCTGTCCCTCTGACCCCACAAGTAGGAAATTGTATTTAACTGGGAGCTTTGGTGGCAGTGAGGCCTGGTTTTAGATGCCCGCCATCTCTGGTGTTTTACTGCCAGCTCACGTCACTTCTCTGTCATGTGTGACTCCTTCAACTGCAAGCAGTAGAAACGGGTCACACTGGCTTAAGCCTGAAGTCACCAGAAGGAGAGGAATGGTTTAGCTTCAAGTCTGCATAGATCCAGGGGCTCAGAGGATAGATAGCCTTAGGGTGCTCCCTTCTTCCACTCTGCCGCTCTCTGGCCCATAGTCCAGAGTCTTCCCTGTGCGGGAGGTAGGGAGGGCATGGCACACGTGGCTGTAGGCTTACATTGGCCAGTTTGGAAATCCTGGGGAAAAAGACCTGTCTGACTTGAGTATATTTAATACATATAAGTCCCAGGAAAGATCTCTGGTGGGCCCAGCTTGGATTACTGTTGGCACATCTTGGGCCAGTCACTAAGTGCAGGGGAATAGAATACTGTTATGGGCTGCATATTCCAAGAGTATTGGCTGTGGTGCATTTCAGCCCCACCAGAATCACTTGGAATGGGCGGTGAGGGAAGGAGGGCTTCCCGTGGTGAAGGGGTTACACTCCATCCCCTCCAACCCCAGTGCCTTGGTTAAATCGCTCCATTCCAGTTTCTTAAGGTAGAAACTGAGGTCATGTATGTGAGGCCTTTTTTTTTTTTCTTTTTGTTTTCCCCTAATATAGGTACTCAGTGCTATAAATTGCTTCCTAAGTACTGCTGTAGCAACATCCCAGAAATTCTGGGATGTTGTGTTTCATTGACATTCGGTTCAAGATACTTTCTAATATCTGATTTTTTTAAATTCATGTGTTATTTACTTTCCAAGTATTGGAGGATTTTATTCTCAGGGATCTTTCTATTATTGATTCATAATGGAGTTTGGGCAGAGACTTTGTATTGTACAATATGGCTTAAACCTTTTGAATTTATTGAGACGTTTTCTGTGGCCCAGAATATGGTCTGTCTGGATAAATGTTCGACGTACACATGGAAAGAACGGAGATCCTGCTGTTTTCAGTGGAGTATTCTGTAAATGTCAGGTCAGGTTGGTTAATGTGTTGTCTGAGTCTGTTGTATCCTTGCTAATTTTTGTGCTTGCTTGTTGTGTAAATGCTTGAAAGTAGGGTATTGAAATCTTTTATCATAATTAGAGGTTTGTGTATTTCTCATTGCAACTTTGTTTTTGCTCGATGTATTTTGGAACTCTGTTAGGTACATACTATTTTTTGGATCATTTTATCCCTAGTAATAGTCTTTGCTTTGAAATCCACTTTGATATTAATATAGCCAATCCCACTTGCTTTTGGTTAATGTTGGCACAGTATATCTTTTTCAATCCTTTTACTTTTAGCCTATGTGTTTTTATATTTAAAATGTGTTTCTTAACAGCAGTGTAAAGTTTGGGTTTGCCTTTTTTTTTTTTTTTTTGAGAGAGGGAAGGGAGGGAGAGAGAGAAAGAGAGAAACATCAGTGGTTGCTGGGGGACATGGCCTGCAACCCAGGCATGTGCCCTGACTGGGAATCGAACCTGCGATGCCTGGTTCACAGCCCGCACTCAATCCACTGAGCTACACCAGCCAGGGCTGGCTTTGCCTTTTTATCCAATTTTACAATCTGTGCTTTTTAATTGGAGTGCTTAGACCATTTACATTTAATAGGAGTGTTGATTTGGGTAGGTTTATATCTATAATCTTGCCAGTTATTTCCTATTTGTCCTGTCTGTTGTTTGCTTTTTCCTCTTTTCCTGCCTTCTTTTGGATAAATCAAGGACACTTTGCATTTTAATCTCCTTGGTTTATTGTCTATAACTTTTTGGATATCTTAGGGATTAATTTAGGCTTGACAACAGTATACTTCCATTTCTACAATACCTTCCCAGCCTTTGTAATGTGGTTGTCATTTTTTTTTTACTTTCATATATGCTGTAAACATCACAATATACTTTTGCTATCTTTATTTAAAGAATTGTCTTAAAGGAATTGAAATAATAGGAACAAGTCTTACACACATGCACCCAGGTGGGCGCCATTCCCGCTGGTCTTCATTCCTGTGGGTGGAGGTCCGGTTTCCGTCTGCTGTCCTTGTCCGTCTGCCTGAAAGACGTTTTTTAACATTTCTGTAGTGGAGATCTGCTGTTGATGAGTTCAGCTTTAATATGTGTAAAACATCTCAATTTTACCTTTCTTAGTGAAAGATGGTGGGGGCAGTGCTGGGTATAGAATTCTAGGTTGACGAGTTTTTCTTTCCTGGTGCTTTAAAGATGTTACTCCGGCATCTCATCCCTGGAATCGCTCCCAGCAGCGGAGCTGATGCCCCCTCTTCACCCTCTGTGACAAGTCTCTCTGGCGGCTTGTTCTGTGTGGCTGGTTTCGAGCTGTTGATTATGGGTGCCGTGGCACAGTTTTCTTCACATTTCTTGTGTTTAAAGTACATTGAGCTTCTCGGAACTGTGTGTTTATTTTTTTCAGTGAATTTGGAAAGTTTTAAGCCATTATTTCTTCAAATATTTTTCCTGTTCTCCCATCTCTCTCCTTTTAGCCATTCTGATTACTTATAAATTAGGCTGCTTGAAGTTGTTCCACCACTGGTGCTCTTTTTAATTTTCTTTTTTTAAAAATTACTTTATCGGTGTTTCACTTTGAATAGTCTCCAGTGCTGTGCCTGTAAATCCGTGGTCTTCGGCCATGTGTGCTCTGCCGTCAATCACGTCCAGTGTGGTTTTCATCGCAGACATTGTCATTGTCACTTCCAGAAATTTGATTTAGGTCTTCTTTTTCTCTTTAAGATTTTGTTTATTTTTTAGCGAGAGGAGGAGGGAGGGAGGGAGAGAGGGAGAGAATCATCCATCAGTGGTCTCGCACACGCCCCCGCCCGGCCTGCACGCAGGCGGGTGCCCCGACTGGGGAGTGAGCAGGTCACCTTCCAGTCCCCGGGCCGGCACGGGACCCGCTGAGCCTCGCTCGGTCTGTCTGCTGTTTTTCTCAGATCCTCCCCGTCTGCACTTAACTTTCTATTGGGTAAAATGTACGTAACATAAGATTTACCATTTTAAGGTGTACAGCTTAGTGGCACTGTGGACATTCACAGTGTTGTGCGACCATCACAACTAGCCACCTCCAGAACTCGCCGTCATCCCAAACTGAAACTCAGCCCTCGGCGTGACTCTTCCTCCCCCAGCCGTCGGCACCCACGGCTCTACTCTGTCTCTGCGTCTGACTGCTCCAGTGGAGTCAGTACACGTCCTTCTGTGTCTGGCTTATTTGAGTCAGCGTAATGTCTTCAGGGTTTATCCACGTTGTAGCGTGTCAGAATCGTATTCCTTTTTAAGGCATACTGTTCCCTTGTACGTGTATACCACATGGTGTTCGTGCATCCTCCAGTGGACATTCCGGCTGTTCTCACCTTTGGCGGTTGTGGATGCTGCTGCTATGAACACTGGCGTAGAAATACCTGTTCAAGTCTCTGCTGTCAGCTATTTTGGGTGCATGCTTCGGTGTGAAATTGCTGGGCCATGTGGAAATTCTGTTTAATTTTTTGAGGAACTTCCATACTGTTTTACAGAGTGGCTGTACTATTTTGCATTCCTACCAGCAATGCACAAAAGATGCAGTTTCTCTGCATCCTTGTCGTACTTGTTCTTTTTGCCCTGGCTGGTGTGGTTCAGTGGCTTGAGTGTCAGCCTGACGATCAAAAGGTTGCTGGTTTGATTCCCAGTTAGGGCACATTCCTGGGTTGTGGGCCACGTACCCAGTTGGGAGTGTGTGTGACGCAACCAGTCGATTTATCTCTCATATGTTACTCTTCCTCTCTTTTTCACTCCCTTCTCTGCTCTCAAAAAGTAAATAAATAGCCCTGGCTGGCATAGCTCAGTGGATTGAGTGCGGGCCTGTGAACCAAAGGGCCGTCAGTGTGATTCCCAGTTGGGGCACATGCCTGGGTTGCAGGCCAGGCCCCAGTGTGGGGGCACATGAGAGGCAACCACACATTGATGTTTCTCTCCCTCTTTCTCCTTCCCTTCCCCCACTCTCTAAAAATAAATAAATAAAATCTTTAAAAAATACTTATTTTCTCTCTCTCTTTTTTTTTAAAATAATACCCATTCTAGTAAATGGAAAGCGGTGTCCTGTGTTTTGGATCTGTGTTGGGGGTTAGTGCTGGTGAGCTTCTTTTCATATGCGTATTGGCCATTTGTGTGTCTGTCTGCTTTGGAGTAATGTCTGTTTTGGTCCTTTGCCCTTTTTTAAATTGAGGTGTTTCTTTTGCTTTTGTGACTGTGTTATAGAAGTTCTTTATATATCCTGGATATTAATTCCTTATCAGATTGATTTGCAGTATTTTATTCCATTCTGTGGGTTTCCTGTTCATTCTGTCGATAGTGTCCTTTGATGAAATTTTGATGACTACCACTTCTGTTTATTTTGTTCCCTCTGCTTTCGGTGTTAATCTGATGATTCATTGCCAAGCCAATATTGTGAAGCTCTTTCCCTGTTTTCTTCCAGGATTTTTATAGTTTTAGGTGTTACATTTAAGTCTTTTGATCTAATTTAACTTTTGTGTATAGTATAAGGTAAGGGTTCGACTTTATTCTTTTCCTTTTCTGTTTTACTCATTGATTTTAGAGAGAAAAGAAAGGAGGGGGAGAGAGAGAGAAACATCGATTTGTTGTTCCACTTACTGCTGCATTCATTGGTTAACTCTTGTCTGTGCGCAGATCGGGGATCGAACCCACAACCTTGGAGAATTGGGACGACTCTCTAACCAATTTAGCTAGCTGTCCAGCCGGGGTCAAGTGTTCTTTTCTATTTAGAAATGCAGTTTTCCAGCATGACTTGTTGAAAAGTCTGCCCTTTCTCCATTCGTTCTGGCACCTGTCAAAAATCATTTGACCATGTATGTGAGGCTTTTTAAAGCTGTGGAATACAATTATAATCTTTAGTGTTCTCAGCTGCTCATTTGTACCTCTGGTTTTGATTGCTTATTTTCCTCATTGTGGATTATGTTGCTTGTTACGACTTTATAAGCCTGCCAGCCTTGGATCGGACGCCAGGCCTGAGTTCTGCCTTGTTAGGTGCTGCATGTGTTTGTAATCCTGGAAATCCTCTTGAGCTTTCTTCTGGGACAGTTAAGTTACTGGAAACAGTTTAATCTTGTTGGATCTTGCTCATGAGATTTTCTTAGGCAATTCCAGAGCAGTGCTCATTCTAGGGCTAATTATTAGCCACTACCAAAGCAAGACCTTTCTAAGTATTCTCAATACCCCACGATGCTGTCCCCAGTGCCACGGCTGGTGGGAAGAGACACTATTCTAGTCTCTTTAACCCTCCTGATGGTTCTTCGCCTGCCCTCAGAGAGTTTCCCCCCGGGCTTGTGCCGATCAGTTTTCTGATGAATACTCAAGGGGACCCTCTGCAGATCTCCAGGGGTTCCCTCTGTGCAGCTCTTGCTCCCTAGCATTCTGTCCTAGGAACTCACCCTTGGTCTCCCCAGACTCTCATCTCCGTCCGCAGCTCAGCACCCTGGGGTCACTGCTGTCCTCCCTCCTTGTGCTGCAGCCCGAAAACTCCCCCGGAGAAGCCAGGGCAGTCACAGCACGCCCCTTGCTTGTTTCCTGTCACTCTGGGATCACTGTCTTTTACTGGTCAGTGTCCAGAGCCTTGAAAAACACTGTTTCATGTGTTTGGTTTGGTTGCTTTTCTGCTTGCTTCAGGTGGATGCATATGATCCCTGTCATTCCATCTTGGCTGAAAGCAGAAGTCTCTGCTGCCAGTTTTACCTGCATGATTACAAGGCCTCTGCGAAGGACTGTATGAGTTCTGTTAAGTGAAAGGGTCCCTCGCACAGTAGGTGCTCAATCAGTTACTCCCTCCTCACCCACCAAAGGGGAGTCTAAAGGGCCTGGCGCCTGGGAATCTTAGCTTGCCAGTGACGTGTCTGGATTTAAGGAACTCTCCAAGACCAGAAACCTTGCCATGGGACCTGTGCTGGCCCCAAAGTCAGTACCCTCTGACCCTGAGGACCATCGCAGCATGAAAGTGCCATCTTGCGGGTCCCCTAGAAGGGCTGAATTGTGCCTGCAAGCTCCCAGAGATGACAGTGTCAGTTACCCCACTAGACGTGGGCAGATGTCCATTTCACCCGAGGCTTGGTCCCGTATTCCCTGAGTGGGCATGTTACCCCGTTCTGGCCAATTAGATGCAAGACGCTGCAAGTCTGGAGTTGCTTCTAGAAAGGGTTTCCTCCAATTTAAGGGTGTCACGGGCGGCTTCTCTGGAGCTGCCATATCCTAAAGTGACTCTTGGGGCTACTGCCGCCATCTCGGTAGCAACCTGAGGGTGGACAGCAGGAAGAACGGCAGGTTAGAGGAGGCCCAAGTCCTTGAAGACATCACTGAGCTCCTGAACCAAACCGCCCCAAAGCCCATCTCACCTGGATGTTCACATAAAAAAGGAGAGAGGGAAAGAAAAGAAAAAGAAACGTCTTGTTTAAGTCAAAGTTTCTGTTAGATGCAATCGAAAAATCAAAAGATTGTCACTGAGCCAGCCAGCTGGAGGGCTGGAGGGCTATGTGGAGCAGAAGACATTTTAAAGGGACATTTTCCTCCTGCTAAGGCATTCCAAGTTCTTTAGGGGAGAAACGGGCTGAGAGCTGTCCAAAGACATGCCCAAGCCCCACCATGGGGAATTGGGAGCACGCAGGCCCTTCAGCCTCTCCGCCGGTGCCTGCTCTACCTCAGCCCCGTGCCAGTGAGATCCCGAGCCAGCTCTGAGGCTGGGGGCCTCAAAGGCCACCAGCCCAAATCAATGGTTAGTTCTCCTGCTGAGTAAGGGCAAGCAGACACCAGAGAGTTCCTTTAATTTCTGTGCTGAAATCATGTCCATGGAGGAAAATATCAAAGTTCCCCAAGTTGTAATCAACACAGTTACAGGTAACAATGGATTGCTATCTATTTTTCTTACTAAAGAGGTGAGAAAAACCCTGATGTCAAGGCTCGTGTTTGCTCTCCACACCAGAGCAGGGAGCCCCTCACCCTGGCCTTCCTCCGTTCTGTGAGCGCGTAAGCCAAGTGGCCATCGCTCAGTAGAAGGGACTGGGAGCAGGCCCAACGACATTGCTGTAACCCTGGAGACGGCCTGGAAAAGAGCTGCCTTGGGCCACACAGAGTCCCTGTCTGTAGAGGCAGTCTTCTCCTTGCCCACCTGGAAGACCCTCCTGAACCTTGAGGATGTAAAGCATTCATTCATTCCACAGCTTCTGAGTCTGCCTGTGCCGGGTGCTTTCCAGGGGAGGGGTGTTCTACAGTGGACAAAACAAAGTCCCCACGAGTGTAGAGAAACAGGTGGATAAATAAATACACAATATAATGTCAGGTGATTGTAAGTGCTGTAACAAAATCCAAATCAGAGAAAGGGCTAAGGAGAGTGATGGGGTGTTTTTTAGAAAGGGTGGTCGGGGAAGGCTTCCCTGAAGAGATGAAATTGCAACAAATGAGCCTAGAACTTACTGAGTCGAGAAGCCAGCCAGGCAAATGTGTAGAGAAGGTTCCAAGTAGCGGGAAGAGCAAGCAAAGTCTTGACACAGATTTGAAGACCAGCAGAAGGCTGGTGTCAGTGGAAGGAGAGGCATCGGAGAGGAGATGATGAGGCCAGAAGACAAGGGCCAGGGTCTTGCAGGCCACGAGGAGCACACTCTTTTCCTCTTACTTGCCTTCAGACCGCTTGGAGGGCTGGGAGCAGGGGAGGGGGTGGCCCGGCAGATGTAGAGAGCCTCTCTGGCTGCTGTATCCTTGTCAGCCCCCAGCCCAGAGGAGGCACTCACTAAATGTCAGCAGTTGCTATCACTGTTTTCAGCCTGGTGCAACTGTTGAGCTCGCTGGGGGCAGACACCTGAATAGGGTCATCCTGCATCCCAGTGCTTCGTACAGAGGGGGCGCTAAGACGTGTGGCTAAACAAATGAGTGACTCATGCTCCAGATGCATGGCTGGGCTGTACCCTTGCCGAGGTCAGTCAGTGCAAAGGAAGCATGCCCCTGGTCATGCCGCAGAAAGGTCTGATAAGCGCCTGTTTTGTTGAGCACCATTGTTCTGGGCCTAAGGACAGGCAGGATGCAGCTTGGCCCATATTTGGGCTACAGGAGCTGAAATGCACCTGCCACCCACCAGGTAGGTACAGGGCAGGCAAACCACATGTGGCAGCAGCTTCCAGGACCACCAGGATGCTGTGAGGCTCAACCTGGTTCCCCTAGCATCATCAAGAACAGGTGTTTGGCACAAGAGAAACCCAGAGGGTACAGCCCACCCAGGCACTGGTGTCCAAAATTCAGGTTCTATGCACTACTTGGGAGGTGGCAGAGATGATCGTGGGTTAGGACAATCAAGGAGGTCCAACTGAAGACCCTGCGGAGCTGGTATCGTCTCCCCTGGCCTCCAGCTGCCCTGTGCACTCTCCCACCTCTGAACCACATTTGATCCTCCCTACCGTTAGCCTCGGTTTTTGCATTCAGTTTCTATTTCCAGAAAATGGCCTTACACCACCCACCTAGCCTTGCCTTTGCCACACAGCCACACCCAGGGCACACGCTGTGCCCTGAACCTTACTGCCCATTCTTCAAAGCCCAGCCTCAGCGTTCAGCTCCACGGAAATTCCCACCCTCTGATCACACACATCACGCACCGTTGGGATGAGCTGCGTGCCCATCTGGACTTCGTTGGGTTCTGTCTCTGGGGCGACATTATGTGCCAGTTAGCCCTCTTGTCCCAGTGTAATATCAGTAGTGTCCCTTTCACTCCCAGTTGTGTTCCTGCTCGATGACGAATTATAAGGTCGCCCTTCATCACCTCCACCCTTCTCTGCCCAGCTGGACCCCACGGGTGGGAACTGTGTTGTCAGAGCCGGCACGACGCTCCAACACACCTGAACAGTCATTCGAGCTCAGTGGTTTTGAGGTGCACGCGGGGAAAAGCGACAGACCGATAGGGAAGGGGAGAAGACACGAAAAGGGAGAGGATGACTTCACACAGCCTGGGTGGGGAGGCCTCTGAAGTGTGTGAGGCCTGGAAGACTTGAGGGAGCCAGAGGAGAGGACATCTGCAGAGCTCGAGAGAGAAATGTGAGCGCAAAACCCTGAGGCTGGGAGGGGCTTGGTGTCATTTAAGGAGCCGAGAGGCACCTGTGGGGGGGGGGGGCGCTGATGGGCGATGTCAGGAAGGACCAGAAAGCGCTGAGCTTTGTCAGCCATGACAAGGAATTCGAATTTTTTTCTTCTTTCTGCCAATGGAGGGTTTTGGAGAGGGAGTAACATGATCTGAGTTATTTTTTTCCCCAGACTGAAAGGGTTTTATTTTTTTCATCATGCATACAGAAGACAAAAGTGCCGTGAATCCTATTCTGACTGGACAAAGCCACGTCACGAGTATTTGTTCAGAAGCAGAGATACTGATACAGTGATGTTGATTACAACATGGCAACTGGAGCACGGAAGCATCAAAACTGCCAGTTACAGGTTTCCCTCGGGAGGGCATCCTCACAACACAGTAACGATACAAACCACCACGTTCAAACTATTTCTAAGTACAGGGTTACATTACCAGGCCACAGCAGTTTGATAACCGTCATGAAGAGCCACGTAAGTGTCCAAAGGGCATCAAAAAATTACAGTGACATTCTTGTGAGTGTTCTCAACTAAGAGCAACAAGCAGGCCTTGTCAACTGCATTTCCCCAGTAAAAATGGAGGAGGGGATACACGGGTTCTTGCTTACAAGCAGTGGAATGAAAAACAGCATTAACTTTCCACAAACACAAGCTTTTACCTGGATGGAGAGACTCTGTAAAGGTGCAGTGTTCTGTTAATAGTTCTTAAAACACGTGCTGGGGAATGAAGAAAAGTGAGAGAGCTCTCTCCTCCCACTCTGCCAGCTCTCAGGCACCCCGCCTCTCCAGCTGGCGCTGCTGCTCCCCAACCAAGAGCGCATCCCCCACTAGTTTGCTTCAAGGCCTCCCCTAGTACAGAGAAGACAAGGCCTTTCATGGGAAGGGGACTGGGTATTGTCACCCCTAAAATAAGATGGAAACAGCCACAAAGGCCTAGGGAGGGGAACCGGGTTGCAGGGAGCGGCGTAACTAAGCTCCTGTACCTACAGGGTCCTAGGAGGGGTGCTGGACCTGGTAGAAGAGAGAGTTGGGCTGAAGCTAGTCTAAAAGAACACAGCAGGAACAAAACAACGAACGACCCCTACCCCGGGGGCCTGCCTCCTGGCCTCCCTGTTGAGCAGCCCTGTACTGTTCCCCTTTGCAGATTCTAGACCTTGCTGAAAGGGGAAGGGCATGGGAGCAGAGGCGACAGAGAGAGGAAATTAAACAAAAAAGCCTGTCTCCTCAACTGTTTATAAAAAAAAAAAAAAACTTGCTTCTTCAGTTGTTTATTTCTGAGCTGTCACTTTAAAGAAAATGAAGAGATGTGAATTCTGGGAAGGTGTAGACCCCTAGACCGGAAACACCCCTTCCCCAGCACCTCCAACCCGGAGGCCCAAGAACAGGGAGAAATGGGGAGATGGACTCTAGGAGTCCAGTGACCAAGGCTCAGGAAGGTAGGCTTCTGGAACAGACCCAGTCATTGCTCCTGCCTTGAGCCCATGCCCAGAAATGCCAGCACAGCAGAGTTCCTGGGAGTTTGGGGGGTTTTGTGCATTTACAGGTGCCCAACCTGGGTCCACTGGCAGTTCTTGAGGTCCTTATAGACCGGGGAGCAGGCAAAAGGGCTGGTGACAACCTCAGGAAAACTCACGAGAAGGGTGATAGCCAGACATGGGTAAGGTAGAGCACAGGCCTACACAGATAGCAGGCTGTGAAGCAGGACCCACACGGGTGACGTCAGTGTGATCACAAAGAATGTGTTGCCCACTGCCTCGTGTCCTTGACCTCACCCATGCACAACAGCCCCCTGCATCTGTGTGCCCATTTTACCAGACGTCCCACAGTCCAGTAGCTTGGATGTCCCACCCCCCAGTGGGATAGCTTGGCCCGTCATCCTGAAGCTCTGAGGCCCTAGAATGTCCGAGTGCAGCTGACAGCCAGCACAGTGCACCCTCTTCATCGTGGGTGATGAGACGCAGCTGGCCACAGCCAGTGTGTGGAGCCAGCACAGATACGACGGGCCCAGAAGATGACGGCAGTCCACGTCTGCAGCCCTGGGTGCTGGGATGGACAGTGTGGCCCGTGACTCCCGTGATGCACGAAGGCCACATGGAAACAGAAGAACCTCGTCATGGAGGCCTCAGCGTGAAGCTGTGTCCGCTGAATGTCCGGAGGGGCCAGAGTGCGTGGAGGAGAAAGCAGGTGACACGGTGCCACCGCTGGCCTAAGCAGAGGTCCACAGGAAGTAGAAGGGAGTCTTATGTAGGTCGGGGCCAGGTCCCAGGGCAGGGCTTAGCCAGACTGGAACCCATAGGGCCTTGAAGGGGGCTCTGTGGGCCACCGTGCGAGGCCTCTCCTGGCTCTGTGGGGCCTATCCCCCAGCAGGTAGTACTGCAGGGGGTTGGGCCACAGGTCCTCTTTAATAATCTGGGCAACCATGTCGGCCTCTGGGAGGCTGTGCTGTGAGAACCAGCTGAAGAAACTGCGGACAGTCTCCCGGTTCCTGTGCACCAGAGCAGGGGGTTCCTGGCCCCGGTGCCACCGGATGCGAGTCGCGACAGACACGACCCGGCCTGAGGATCTGCATTCATACTCCTTCACGATCACCTTGTTCCGGAAGTAGGGATTACTCCAGAAGCGGAACTTGAACTTACAGCCGGTCCTGGCATGCCTGAGCTCCCTCACCTCCAGATTCATCAGGTAGCAGAGCATGTCTTCATCTCGGGGGCTGATCAGGGCTGATAGCTGCGGGTGGTTCAGGAAGGCGGTGACCCAGAAGCCAGGAATGTTCTGGATGATGAAGCTCCTGCGGGCTAGGTGCAAGCGGTGCATGCGCCCAAACCTGCGCTCCAGCTGCAGGTAGGCCCTGTCCGCCTGGGCGCTCACGGCTTCCAGCTCCCACTGGATGGCCTCCAGTGGGTCCACAACTGGGCCATCAAGGTTTAGGGGCCCAGGGCCGTCCCGCGCCTCCGCTCCCGCCTCCAGCTTCTCCTCCTCGACCAGCTTCTCAGCCACCTCCATCTCCTCGCCCACCTGCTGCTTTTGCACCTCCCCCTCCACCTCCTCCGGGAAGATGGCGTCCTCCTCCATCGTCATTTCCTGGGCCTTCTCCGGGGCTCCAGCCTGGGCCCCCGACCCCGCTGCGCCACAGGTTTCTGGGGCCTCGCCCCCGGCAAGGCCTTTTTCCAGGGTAGGATCAGTCGCCAAAGTGGACGGTCCCCGGAGCCCGAGGGCAGGCGGGACGGGCCTCGGGCCGTCGGAGGGGTCGGGGGGCCCGCATCCCCCTTCCCGGGCCCAAGCCGCGGGGGCCGGGCGCGAGCCCCGCTCCCGTGCGAGGCCCGGCGGCAGGCGCGCGGGGGTTCCCAGGACCCCCTCACCCCTGTCCGCCATCACCTGCGAAAGCCTCTGGCCCGAAGGGACTCGGGGTGCGCGGGCCACACAGAGGGCTCCGCGAGAGGGGCGGCTCTGCGGCTGGCGGCGCTGGCGCTGGCGCTGTGAATGCGAGGCGGGGAGGCAGGCTCCTCCGGGGCGCGCTCCGCCCCTCGTGCCCCTCATTCCGGATGTGATTCACTAGGGTCGCCCGGCTGCGGGAGGCGAGGGGCCGGGAGGTCTGGCGGAGGGGCTAGGAGCTCCCGGTGGGGAGCCTGGCAGAGGTGGCTCCAGATTAATAGGGCACTGGCAGTTAAGTGCAGGGGCGTATGTACCAAGCAAGGAGCAGCTCAGAGCAGGCACCAGGGATGATCAGGCCCAACCCCGGTCACAGGCAGAACCACCACAGCTCCCATGCCAGGTGATTACTGTTCCCGCATCTGCGGTGGCCTGGTGGGAGTCTCCCGGAGCCCACAGTCATCTGAGGCTTTGGGGCAGCTGCGGAACAGCTGCAGCTTTGCTCTGGGTAAAGGAGGCATATGCACAGGGGCGCGAGAGGTGTCCCCTGCAAAGGCTAACCAGACTCCAGCTGGGAGCCGCAGTTGATGGTAATTAACGGGCACACGGAGGTGCTCAAGAAAGGAGAGACAAGGTCAGAATAAAAGGTGTGAAGAAAGGAGAGACAAGGTCAGAATAAAAGGATCTGGGTCAAGGGAAAGTTTCCAATACTGCCACCCAGGGAGGAAAGCGCATCACCTGGTCTCCCCCAAACCAGCTGGGTCCTTCTGGGATGGTAGGCTGGAAGGTAGACACTTTGCCCTAGACCCAGAAGCTTCCCCCTGGCTCTGCACCAGACATTTCTCGGATGTGAACTTGAATCTGAGGTGCACAGTTGGTCTGTGCTTGGATAGGTGAGAGACCAGAGGGGCCAGCCCTTGCAGCCGGGACTCTGTGAATGCATCTTCGTTCCTGTGGTCTTAGCTTCTAAACTTGTGGCCTGTGGGGGTCAGTACCCCTATGCCCATTCTGCCTGGAAATCCTTGCCACCTCCTCCAGAAAGCCTTCGGCTTCCTCTGGCTCAATGGATGAGAGAGCTCTGAGCCCCCAGACCCATCCAGTGGCATGCACCCTCCAGAGGCCAAGGTGGATTCCCTTGTGGCCCTACCCAGAGATTGGACCCATTGGGGTGGGCAATGAACATTAGTCGAGTAAATGGAAGGCCAGAGAGATGAAGGGCCAGCCCATTGCCTTTTTTTAAAAAAACACAAAACAGCTGCTACATTAACACTTGTTAATGCCCCATGGATTCCTGGACTGGACTCCAGAATTGTGTGGGACACTGGCTCCAGACCACCGGAAATCAGGCTCAGCCTGAGCCCTGGGTGGGAGGATCTCGGCCCAAGGGCCCAGGATGGTGATGACTACCTCCATGAGACTGTCCAAGCCGGGTCAGCCTCTCAGCAGTCGGTCTGAAACTAGTGGATAGGCACAAGTCTGGGCAAGGTCAGGGCCTACCTCTTTTACCATCTGTGCACGGTGGGCAGTGGATGACATGTTTCCTGGACAATCAGCATCCATTCCTCTTCCCAATAGTACCCCAAGTTTCCTTTGAGAAGCCAATTTCCCCGTCTCAGCCCTGTCATCACTGGCTTCCAGTGACTGGTTTGGGCATAGCACAGAACCCCATGAAGACCTACTCAGACAGGAGATACTCACTGGGGCTTCTGTGAATAAAAGGGCTGCTCTCTCCCGAGAGTCCATAAAGGGGCTCTCCCTGGTCAGCTCTGTGAGAATGACAACTCTGGAATCACAGCAAAATTCTACTGCACAAAGGGACAAGCCACTTTGTCGGCCCTGCAGATGAAGTTGCAAATGCATGAGACAGGGCAGGGAGCACTGGGAATGCTAACACCAGCCACTTAATTGCTGGGCCAACGCTAACCTAAGACTAAACCCACATCTGGCATTTTCAGTTACGGGAGACATCAGTAAGCCGATTTGGTTCTTCTGATCCCTGCATCCAAGATTAAGTGACAGTATGATGCCACTTACCACAAAGGCATCCTGTTAGTTCTTTGATTTCAAAGTGCCAAGTGTCCAGGTGCCAATGTGTAGGTTGTTACTGTCTGTCCCTACGCTAACCTTCCCTTTGGACGCTGGAGATGTCTGTAGACCCCAGTCCTCCCCGAAGCTCTCTCCAACCCTTCCCGATCAGATAGGTTCACGACTCCCAAACACATCATTCAGAAGTTTTTAATAAACAACTTCATTATAAAAACTTTTTTTTGAAAATGTAATTCTGTAAAACATTGAAAAATCTACTTTAACAAAGATATGCCCTGTGCATTTTCTAATGGCACTTATATTTTACAATTAAAAACCTTGTTTTATATAAAGCCAAAAATACTCCAAGAGGTTATTCACTGTTTACAAAGTGCTAGAAGGTTTTTGTCTTGTATTTTTCTCTTTAAATAATGTGGCGTTTTGAAAGAGCGGCTCCAAAGCCTTTACCACTAGGAGGGAGGGAGGGAGGGAGAAGTGGTGTTTCAGGAGCTCTAGTGCCAAATATTCAGAGGTGGAGAGGTGCACGTGGGGAGAATCAGCTAAGGAAGTCAGCTTGCATCCGAAGACATCGGACTGGAATTCTTCCTCCAAACCCCTCCACAGAGGCACTAGGTTATCACGGTGAACCTTTCTCCTGTCAGAACTAGAACACTCTTTCCCTACCCACAGACCCAACTCTCCAGTGGTGAAGGTCACAGCCAATTCCTTCCACAGCAGGTTCAGAGCTCCAGGAGAGGCCAGGGTGGGGTCCCAGAGGAACCTGGATTTGTCTGGCCAACACCTGCCTAAGGCAAAGTTTATTACATAAATATCCTTGTTAAAAAGCAAAATATTGATCCTGTACAATATAAACTGTTAAAAAAACTTCGTGCTTTCAAATAGCTCCCAGATGAGAAGGGAGGTGGAAAGGGGAGTGGAAAAAACAGCTACCAAAAAGAAGAGGGAGAATTTAAAGGGCTACTAGAGGAAAGTTTAGGGCAGTGGGAGAATTTCAACGCAGGACACTATCTATGAGCAAAAAAGTAATCACACCTGCTTTCCGGATTTCCATTAACAAAATGCCATTTGTAAGAGGTTGGGGAAAAAACTCACTGGTGCTTCTTTCCTGACCTCTCACTTCCGAGATGTGCACAGGTCCTTTGTGCTGACAGAGCTGGGCACTGTCCTCTGGCCCCAGGACTGTGCTCAACAGTGACCAGCTACTGTGCGGGGTGGGAGGAGCCTGCCCCCATTCAGGGCAGCTCCTCGCTGACGGAAGTTAGAAGAGATGGTGGGGAAGGGGACATCCGCACCCCTTTTTCCTGTTCCTTATTTGGTCTCTGCCACGTGCCATGGCTCCGTCCTGGGCAGACGCCCTGAGACTCAGGCTCTCTCGGCCTCTGCAAGGAAGGGCACTGACGTGGGTTTGGTGCTGAGTGTGGGGTAAAGCTATTCTTATCCTTCGAACAACCAGGCCAATAAGGCATTTTTTTCTCTTTTTTCTTTTTAATTATGGAAAGGGAGGTTTAAGAAACAGCTGGGTGGCTATGGTCCGAAAAAAAAAAAAAAGAAAAAGGTGAAGGCTGACGCTCCTCTGCACCAGGAAAGTTCACAGTGACAGGGAAACTCCTTGCGGGTGGTCAGGGCCCTGGAGGAAGAGCAGGGGGGCAGGTGGAAGGACAAAGGGGGGGCAGGGACCCAGTTACAAACAAGGTTGTAAATAGCTGCTGCCTGTCCTATGAGTTTCCCAGCATCATTGAGGGGAGAGAGGATTCGAGGAAGGGCCAGGAAAGAGAAGGCAGAGAGGAGGGGTCTCCTCTGTTAGCCTGAGACTGTGTTCTGTGGCCAGAGGCCCATCTGCCTCTGTAAACAAAGGGTCCAGGGAAGGTGACAGGGAGGGGGGAAGGATTGCTGGGTCTAGGTCTAGTGATGAAGACCAGACAAGGAGAATGGCAGCACTGAGTCCTGCTTGGATCCTCACATACCATTTCCTATAATACGAGTCCCAATAACATGCACAGCATGTAGGAGGTGGCTGCGTACCAAGGTGGACGCTTTTAAAAATAAACCTTAATCAGTCCCTGGGACTCACTGAAAACTAATTTTTAGAAGCAAATCACCTAATCTGATTCTAACCTTGCCAGACATTTTTATATCTGGTTTTGTTTTTTTTTAAAGGTATCCCAAGCTACCCTGCGTAAATCAAAAACATGCTTCTTCACTCCACATTGCTTCCAGTCCAGGGCTAGGGAGCTACATCTTAGGGCTTTCACCTCACAGAGTACTGGCCTGGTCTGGGTCTGGCTCCTGCTCAGTTTCTGACAACAGACCGAAGTCACTCCTAGACAGAAGGGTGCGAGGGGGAGGGCTGGGAGGAGGCTGAGGCAGCTCCTCAGCAGTCTGTCCTGAAATCCTAGTGGAGATGTTGGCATGAGGCACCCACTGAAGAAGTGCCCAGAGGCTGCCGGCTGCATCTGTAGGAGTTAACAGTGAAGAGGTAGAAGTGTGTTTCTGAATCAGAGTGGAGGTATCTCAAAAGGGTCCCACACTGGTGGTCCCTGAGCTACCCCCCTTCCATGACTGGGAAGAGTGCCCATGCGGAACTGCAACGGAGCAAGGATGGGGTTCAGTGGGGCAAGGGCTGTGCTGTCTCTGGCAGACCCCACGAGTCAGAACTAATTATTTGTTGCGAGAAACCCTGCTGAATACTGGGGGCAAAGCTGAGGGAGGCCACAACTGGACGGTGGAAGTTCTCTGACGGAGAGCAGAAAGCCTATGCACAGTGGCCCTGAGTCCGAGGGAACTGCGAAGTGCAGAAAGGGTCACTGTGGGCAAGAAAAGTTTAGTGTGGGAGGCAGTGGTGCACCCACAGATCAGGGCTCAACGATCTGTCTGCCCGGGCCTGACTTTCTGAAACTCTTCCTCCTACAATTCCACAACTTCCTGGAAAATGGACAGGTAGGAGAGGCAAAGGAGGGGCTCGCACCCTCTCCTTTGCTGTTCACACCAGCCTAGAACCCCGTCCCTCCTAAGACTAATGATAACAGCTCCTGATGTTCAGGGTGGGAATTAGGGAAGGGGGAGGAGATGGAAGTGGGCATGTCTTTCATTTCTCCCCCTCCCCAGTTCAAAAGTAGGATGCGGGGGTCATGATATACACTCCGAGAAAAACAGAACTGCAGACCTGTGAGAAACTGCTCCAATCTTCTTGCCTGTCTTCTGCAGACACTGCTGAGGAAGGCAGGAACGACACGGTCATGGAAGATGGCAGAGACGGAAGCAGTCCAAAGTCAGTTTATTTCCCCACAGGGGAAAAATATGACCTCAAGTGAAGAGAAGTCAGCGAGACCCGACTCCGCCTTGTAAACAGGGCTCCGGTTAACACCAGGTACCAAACGGTTCCAGCTGGTGCCAACGGGAATGGACTGGTGGGAATGAATTCACGGTGTGTAAACAGTGTTCACTGCAATCGTTCTAAGGCTAACAGCTCGGCAGGAGAGGTGAAATGGTGTGTCTGAAGCGACTGTGTAAACAGTTCCGTTGCTGGACAACACTGACTGAACGTGTAGGTGCTGGTGAAGTGGGGGGGGAGGGGAAGGGAGAGCAGAGGCCCCTCTTCTGCCCGTCCGCTGGAAGCAGGTGAGGGTGCCCAGTGACCCTCTGTACAGGTCCTGACCGACTGCTGCGGAGTCTGCAGGGTGGGACCGGAAGGCAGGCTTCTTCAGCTACTTTTCTGGAGGTCATCCAAAGTGAAACTCTCTGTCTCCAACAGGTCGCCCCAGTCTCCAGAGGAGGAGGTTCTGACACTTTGGAGAAAGAGAGGACTAAGTGTGGCTCCCGATTCAGATAAAAAAAATAAAAGTAAAAATACCTGAAGTCCTATAGTATGCGATCTTTTCATGGGGCTGGGGCTCAAGGCTCCTCCTGGAACTGATCCTGGAGCCCGAGCCCCCAAACCAAGTGCTCCATACAGATGCTGGAATCCTTTCTGTCTGAGCCCAGCTCTAGAAAGCTCAGCTGCGTTTACAGGGGATGCAGATGGGACGGGCACTGAAGCTCCCTGACAGTCCAAGACCGAGCTGAGGGCCTCCTTAGGGGCTACTGGAATGCCTGGTGGAAACGAGGCAGGGTGGTAGAGCTCAGGCCAGAGGTGAAGACGGGAGGCAAGGAGTGCAGAGGCCCGAAGTTCAGAGGTCCCCCAGCTCCTGGGGGATCTTGAGGCTGAGCTTGCAATGTGGTGAGCAGGGGCTGTGCCTCGGCCTGGGAGTAGCCCATGACCAGGCCCCCTGTGGCCCCGGGTGGGTTACACGAGGGCAGGTTGAGCGGAAGAAAGCCCAGTAAGTGGGAGAAATCCACATTAGCAGCGCAGAGGGCCTCAGAGAGGTTGGCGGGGCTCTTGGCGAGCAGTGCTTCATCGAGGAGGGCCGCAGCTGCCGCCGGCTGAGGTGAGGCGGGCTGGGGTTCAGCGGATGAGAGAGACAGGCTTCCAGGAAGCTCCGCCAGAAAACTATCCACCTCCACTTTGGGCAATTTGTCGGGCAAGTATGAGGTAGATCCAAGCTGGTATTTTGGAGGAAGCTGAGCTGGAGACGAGATTGGTGAGGGTTCCAGAGGGTAGCTCATACCCACGGGCAGCGTGTTGTGCACCAGGGAATGTGGCATGCCCGCGCTGGGCATGGCAGGGATGTGGGTGCCATACATGCCCATGGGCAACATGCTGGGGAAGGCCTTGGCCCCCATCATGTCCCGAGAGGCCATGCACAGCACGGGGCTCAGCTCTTCCTTCACGCTGACTGCAGAGTTGCAGCTGAGAAGGCCTAACATGTCCACTGGCTCTGTCTTAATCTTGAGCAGCTCCTGGGAGTGGCTCTTCTTGACGTGCCGTGTCAGGTGGTCCTTGCGGCCGAACCGCTGGGCACAGTACTGGCACAGGAAGTCCTTGCGGCCTGTGTGCACCACCAGGTGCCGCCGCACATCCTTACGCGTATAGAACCGCCGGTCACAGTGGTCACAGGGGTGCTTCTTCTCCTTAGCACCCCCTGCTACCCGGCGTGAGTGGGCCTTCAGGTGCTCTAGCAGTGCCTGGGTACTCTCAAAGGTCTGCAGGCACACTTTACAGCTGAGGTCACCGCTGCTGGCGGCATGCATGGCCAGATGACGCCGGTAGCCCAGCTTCGTGTTGTAATTCTTACCGCACTCGGAACAGTGGAGAGCCTCTTTGTTGGGGTCATGGGTCTGCAGGTGGTTCCGGAGATGATCCTTGCGGTGGAACATCTTATCGCAGTACATGCACTGGTGCGGTTTCTGGGCTGAGTGGGTGGCCATGTGCCTGGGGTAGAGACGGGAGACAGGAGAAAGATGAGATCCCAAGGGCTAACGGACAACTGCGTGACCATTAACAGGGAACTAGGTATGAAACTACGGTAGGACCATGCAATGGGAGAGATGGAATACCATGCCAACTATACTCTAGATATCCTTGCCCACCTGCAGAATGACATACAGGGTGGGGCAAAAGATGGTTCGCAGTTGCTTATATGGAAAACAATGTAATAGTTAATAAATAACAATACAGGGGCAAACTGTTGTGTGTAGTCACAACTGTAAACCTACCTTTGCCCCACCCTGTATGTACTGCTATTCTTTGCAGCATTGTGTACCATAGCAAAACATCAGGAATAATCTCAGTGTTCACCAACAGGAGACTGGCTAAATAAATTATGATAAATTCATAAAATAACTCAACTTTTTTTAAGGGTCTTATTTTATGACTCAACTTAAAAAAAAAAAAGGCAGCCCTCACCAGTGTGGCTCGGTTGGTTGGGTGTCATCCCGCAAAGCGAAAGGCTGCCAGTTCGGTTCCTGGTCAGGGCACATGCCTGGGTTGCAAGTTTGGTCCCTGGTGGGGTGTATGAGAGGCAACCAATCGATGTTTCTCTCCAACATCAATGTTTTTCTCCATCTTTCTCCCTCCCTTCCCTTCTCTCTTAAAGTCTTTTTTCTTTTTTTTTTAATATGGAACGCTTCGCAAATTTGCGTGCCATACTTGCGAAGGGGCCATGCTAATCTTCTCTGTGTCATTCCCATTTCAGTGTATGTGCTGCCGAAGCGAGCACAATAAATAAGTCTTAAAAAAAAAAAATAAGGCAGCTTTCTGTATGCCCTCAGGGAACAAGCTCCTGAAATACAGGAAGTGTGAAACAGCAATGAGATAGAAGAGTGCATGCAGACTGGTACTATGCATATACAGACAGAAATACATGTATATTTGCTTGTATGTGCTTAAAATATTTCTGGAAGGATATAAAAGAAATTGACAACGTTGGTCACCTTTGGGGAGAAGAAATATGCAGCTTATGGGTGAGATGGGAGCACTTTCATTGTATATCTTTTGGTACCTTTTAAATTTTAAATTATGTGAATGTATTTCTTTTTCAGTAAATTGTTCTTTAAATATTTGAAATGACAAAATAAAGGGAAAGTGAAATATATCTAAACTTCGTGATCTGAGGCTGAGTCAGAAAAGGAAGTTCAGTGTAGTGTATGTAATACGCTCCCTTATGAAAATAAAAAGGGAATACATGTTTGAAAGTCTCAGCAAGGATGCATAAGAAACTCACCCCCACCCTCCGCCTGGCTGCCTTTGGGGAGGAGAACAGTGACTTCAAGTGTGAGAACAATTCATTTTTCACTGCATGCTCATTTTTACTATTTAAACTGTTTGCCATGTAAACTAGCAACATTTAAGAAACGTTTTCATTTGCTCTGGCTGGTGTGGTGCAGTGGACTAAGTGCAGCCCTACGAACCAAAAGGTCACCAGTCTGACTCCCAGTCAGGGCACATGGCCGGGTTGTGGGCCAGGTCCCCGGCTGGGAGAGGTATGAGAGGCAACCACACAGTGATGTTTCTCACCCTCTCTTTCCCCCTCCTTTCCCCTCTCTCTTAAAATAAATGAATATAAAATCTTAAAAAAAAAAAAAAAACCCAAACCACCAGAAACACTTTCTGGTGTGGTACCTCAGTGTCTCTTGGTTCACCTGCTCCCATCTGGTTGGAAAGAAGCTCAGAGTCTAGGATTACAACCCAGAGCTCCACAATACATTCGAAATTGACTCTACAAGACCGTGGGGCCCACCGTTCACCAGGCCTGTGTGAGCTGAGTTATCAGCCTTGTTCTCTGTCAGAGGCCGAAGCACAGAGTAGTCCCACACACTGGTCAGTAATTGGCAGAAGCTAAATCTAAATGCCGACCTTGAGAACTGCGTTCACTCAGGTGTGCCACCCCTGCCCCTAGTACAGCACCCAGTGATCTTCTGTCTGAAGGGCATGGAACTTGCCATCACTCTCATGCTACTCTGGTGCTCACACGTATGAGGTTACTACTGACCTCCTGCGGCATAACTGGCAGGATAATGTGTGATAGGGAAGTGCTGAGTGATCCACAGCCCACTTCCCTCATTTTGCAGGTGAAGAAATGAAAGCCCAAAGAGGTTCAGTAACTCACCTAAGGTCACACACTGACTGTGGGTGCAGTCAGGGTCCTGCCTCCCCGACTAGGACCTTTCTTGCAGCCTCTGACACCCAGGCTGTCACTAAGGTCGTCTAAGAGCATGCTCTCCAGCATTTATCAGTTGGGCTCAAATAAGCACAAAAAATTCTCAAAAAAAAAAAAAAGATGGTCTAAGAGGACAGCTACAAATGGAGTCCACCTAAGACACAGCAGCACGCAGCTCCAAAGGCATTCCTGAGGACCACAGACCTGGCCCGAGGATTGTCCTGGTCACACACCTGCTACCTGTTTTAGTTCCTTCCCATAAACTGTTTTCCAGACAAGGAACTGAGGCTTTCTGTGGTTGGTCATCTGGCTCACATTACTTGTTTGCTGTCTGTGTACAGCAAAGTACACAAACTCCAGGAGGGCCAGCACTCCCAGCCACCCGTGCACGGCATGCAGTGGAGCTCAATGACTCGTAGTCTGACAGCTGAAAGACTGCATCAGGCAGTCTGTCTCGACTGTAGAGGGCAGTGCGTGCCCCCTGATAGAAAAGCAAGGATAGAATCAAAACTGCGTTTAAGCAGGCACCCTCCCTTCCAAGCTGCTCTGCCGCATCTGCTCTGCACCAGGGCTTCACATTCCATCTCACTTCAGCGCGGGTTCTCGGTCTTACCAGTCTCATGAAGGCCACTGGGCCAGAGGACCCCGAGGACTCTACAGACACAGAAGTGATCATCCGAGTGACAGGCTGGTTCAGCAGAAGAGGCACTACAGGACCCAAGAAGCTGTGTGACCTGGGGTGAGTTACTTCCCCACTCTGAGCCTCTGCTTTAAAACCTGTAGATAGGACCACAGTGCCTCCCTTCCTTCTGAAGGTCTAAGACTGAGTCTCAGTTTCTAGCCAAGGTTTCACCATTACCTTACAGGAGAGGGGAAGTAGTACAGAAGAGATGTTCAATCTAATTTGTTCACAGCCATCTGATATTGTGCCCATCGTACTCTAGTGCTTGAATAAAAATCACCACCACTGCCCTGGCCAGTGGGGCTCAGTTAGTTAGAGAGTTGTCCCATAGACCAAAAGGTCACGGGTTCGATTCCTGGTCAGAGCACACACCCAGGTTGTGGGTTCGGTCCCCAGCTGGGGCACATCCGAGAAGGCAATTGATCAGTGTTTCTCTTTTTCTCCCCCTTTCTCCCTCTATAAAAGCAATGAAAAAATGTCTTCCTCAGGTGAGTATTAAAAACAAAAACAAAAACCCACCACCATTATTTTTTACTGTGTGACCCCGAATGGATGGCATTCGGGACATACTTATGGGACAAATTACCCTCTGCTCTTGTGCCACACTTGGGGGAGTATCTCTGGCTGTGTCCTCCTGGAACCTCAGGGCAGGAGGAGGGTGGGGGTGTCACCTACCTATACAGCTTGTACTTGGAGGCAAAGGCCTTGCCACAGTGCAGCTGAGGGCAGCTATATGGTCTCTGCTCTGGGTGAGGGAGGCTGTGAGGTCTCAGCTTCTCCCCATTGGAGAAGGGTGTCCCCGAGATTTCACATTGGCACTTCACTTGACTCTCCGCCTCCCGGGCCCGAGGTCTGGGAACTAGTTTCCAGCCCCCTTCCTCCTCCTGCTTTGCATCTTGGATCCAGGGGGGGACGCTGGTGAAAAATGTGGTCATGGCAAGGCTAATGGCGGAGGGCCATGTCACTCAGAAAGCCTCCCCAGCGGCTCCACACAGGCTCTCTGCTCTGTCACAGCCTCCAGCGCAGCCTTCGGAAACCAGTCTCTTCACCTGCAACGTCAGAACACCGGGTGTTAGGGAGTCCAATGTACAGGAACAGGGACCGGAGGCAAACAGCCCCGCTTCAACCCCAGCCCTTCCAATCACTTCTCTGAGACGCTTCCTCACGTGGGAAATAAGCTAAATCACACGAATGCTTTGAGGACCAAGTGAGATCATGAATGTGGAGGATTCAGTAGAAGGCTGGGCATCTAGTAAGTGCTTAATGGTGACCATTATTACTAGTGCCACTTAGGCTAATAGGAAACAACACAATCTGAGGGAATAAAAGCCCTAAACCCCAAACTTTCTCTTCCAACTTCTTTTAGATCCTTTCCATCGAACTCAGAGACAGCAGCCCCTCCACCTCCTGTTCCCTCTCCTTACCCTGACTCCCCCACCCACCGTTCCCACAGCGCTACTCCTCAGGAGGTGCTAAGGAGCAGTGAAGTGCCCAGAAGGCCGGCGAGGAAAAGAAGCATCCGGCCAGCAGGTTGAAACCCGGGAAGGCGGCCCGCGCCAGATGCGTTTCTCAGCGGCACCAAACCAAGAGGTTCTCTCCGAGGAGGCGAGAGCACACTAAGCGTTTCCCCTGACCCAGTCCGGTCCCACCCTGCCCTCCGCCCTGAGTCTCTCGGTCTCAGGTCCAGACTCCGCTTCTTCAGCTAAGCCTGTCCCGCACCCTAAGCTGATGCAGGCCCTGCCTACAGCTACTCACAGCGCATGCGCATTGCTCCACTACACGCAGGTAACAGCGCACTCGCATTAGAACTCAGTCTCTTCCACTGAACTCGGACCCTGAGGGCTCAGATCCTCTCTCGTTCATCTCCATACACCCAGCGTCTAGGAGAGGACCAGTGAGTTTCTTTTAGATGAGCATATCATCTAAAAGATGATATGAGTCATTGATGTAAGCTGATGCTCACAGGCTTAACTTATGCTCAAGAAGTTCTGGTTTAGCCCCTACGGGTGTGGCTCAGTGGACTGAGTGCCGGCCTGCGAACCGAAGGGTCCCCGCCTCCACTCCCCCTGGGCGCACAGGCCCGGGTCGCGGGCCAGGTCCCCAGCAGGGGGCGCGCCAGAGGCGACCTCACATTGATGTTTCACTCCGTCCCTCCCTCCCCCTCTCTCTAAAAATAAACAAAATCTTAAAAAAAAAAGTTGTTCTGGTTTAAACTGGGTTTATAGGCCTTCCAAAGTGTGGAGCTATTATCCTGACATCTGATCCTTTCTTTTGTTGAGTAGAAGCGGAGAGGAAGGCGGTGGCTGGAGCAAGGTGACACTCGGGGGAAGAGGATGGGAGTTACCAAACTGACTCTCGAAAGTGGGATGGCAGACCCACGTCCACAAACTCATCACAGATTACCTATCTCAATGCAACCTGCTGCAGCAGGGACTCCCGTTGAAGAGGCCATGCCAAAACACGGTCATGAGAGTTTTCCAGGTGAAGGGGGCAGAGGGGACATCTGAACACTGTCCACGAGAACCTGGGGAGGGCTCTACCCACACTGGCTAGCCGTGGGCCACAGAATGCTTGCTCAGCCAGCTAGCACCTGCTGCTCAGCGACCATTCACCCAACAGACTGGCAGTGAACGAGACAGCAGGATCTGCGGGTCCGCACCCTAGAGGGCTGTGCTCCTCATTAACATGAGCTGTGCCCTGTTCAGGAGCCACCCCACTCGTTGAGGAAACGCTGCAGTGTGATATGGTACCCACTTCCCCGTCGTGAGTGGAGACTTTTCTGGAAAGATCTGCACAAAGGTGGCTACGTTCCACCCAAGTCGCGTGCTGACAGGGCGCAGAACTAGTCCCACTGAGCCTTCCCGTTGAGGCGTGTTTGCCTGCTCCACTGTGAACCTCAAAGGCCTCTGACGTCTGGCTGTCATTAAGTGCCCTCCTTCACAAAGGAGGGATTACCTGCTCCTCACACCAGCGATGACCTCGAGCCTTGGGGCTGGGTAGACAGCAAGCACGAGTGTGAAGGGGGTTTCCCCGCCTTCACAGTCAAATTCTGCCCCCTCTCGATGATCTGAAATCATGCACCCCAGCTTCTGGAAAGCTGGGAATGGCAGGCAGCCAGCGGGGAGCAAGCTCCATCTCTGGCTAATGTTGAGAGGGGGCCTAGCCCTGGAAATTCCGCACAAACTCAGAGAGAGAACGGTACATCCCCCGCCTCCCACACGCCCACCTCATCTGTTCTCCTGAACACGCACAAACAAGACGGCAGTTCAGGGCGCAGCTACTGAAAGAGTGAGTAATGGGCTTCTAGGAAACAGGCCGGTGGTGGCGAAGAGTGCTCACGAGGCTGTCTGTACTCAGAACCAGAGGAGGAAGGCAGCAGCCATGTGCTTGCCTGGATCTGCGTTTAATGGGCTACAGCTTTGAAAAGAAAACAGCCAACACCCGGATCCTATTCCCTCTCTGCGTTTCAAAAAGGCACCTCGGCAGTCCTCACCCACAGTCACCGAGAGGCTACTGCATAGCCAAAGCTGCTGCTGTTACCTTGGGAAAACCTGGGGGAACCTAGTGTCTCCCCTTCTGTCCTTTGTCTGCAGACCCCTCTCACCCAGAAAGGCCGCTCGGCTTCCCTCACTGCCTCGGGCCCACTCTGCAGACTTCCTCCTCGGCGAAACTGTCCAAGAATCTGCTTCTCTGCCAAAGCTGCTCTTCTGGTCCCACCGCTGACCTGAGCTACAGAAAGGCTGACGGAACCTGTTCCCGCAGAACAAACACACTCAGTCCCTCCCGGCTGCTGGTGTGTTTTCATCCCAGGACTCCTTCCGGCACCTGACCTATGGAGGGAGGCAGTGGGGAAAGAACCTCGGACTTGCTTCCACGGGAGCTGCCACTTGCTGGCTGTGAGGCCACGGGCAGGTTACTTTGTTCCTCTGAGCCCCCGTCTCATCAATTTCCACGGGAGGTTTACTGGGAGCATCTGAGACCTTGCTTCCCAACACTGTCCTCAGTTCGGCTCAGATAAACGCTCACAAAAACTCAAAGACAATAAAATAGAGATTGATTGTCCTTACCTGGAATAGCCCCATGGAGGATTAAGTGAAATGATGCTCTTGAAAGCACCTGAGACGGAAAATGTGTGACTACAGGCAGTGCCGTCTCTGCCATCTAAACTGGGTCTGCCACTTTTCCACATGGGGCCTGAGAAGCCCTCCCCCCACCCCCACCCTTGAATGTTACTTTCCAGACCTCAGCTTCCTTCCCTTCCCAACATCTCCCCAGAAGGCAACCTTCCCCTTTTCCCCCACAACTAACCCTCACACACCCCTCTCACCAGTTGCTGCCTTCCTACAGCACTGCACCCTGGGTCAGAGCTCTCACTTGAGGAAGCTCTTCTATCACTCAGTCTCAAACCCCAAATACAACACTTGCTGAAAACCCCGGACCACCACCTCTGGCAGAGGAAAGGGGACAAACTGCTCCCCAGTCTGGCTGTCCCCTGCTGTGAGCCATAATTCCTGCTGCCTTCTGATGCAACTAGTTTTTATGGTGTTACATCATCTCTATAGAAACTGCGTTCTTTCCCCATTATTAGCCTGTTTCCTCATCTGTAAAGCTAAAAATACTTACCTCACTGGCTTGGTGTAAGGATTATGTGAGTCAGGTATGCAAAGAGCTCAGCATAGGGCTCGGCTAGCTGTAAATACCCAACAAAAGGCAGCTATTTGCCTTTGTATTGAGTTGCATGTTCCCACCTTCTGCTGCCACACTCTCCCAACCCTCTCAAAACACTGTTGAGAACTAGCCCTCCTGCAGCAAGGAAAGGGTTAATCTCTAAGTGTTCTTAACTACAGAGACCCACAGAGGATTAACAGCTCCACTTCAGCGACTACCCTAAAATAGCTTTTATCCCCCTGCCTAAGAGCTACTTGGGGATCTGAAGAACTTAATTCAACACCTGCCCAAGAGGAAACACACCCTGCACCCTGGAACCCGCTCCTTGGGGTGGACAGACTCTTCCCTTAAGCAGAACCCAAAATAGCAACTGGGGAATTATAAATATATTCAAAGGAAAAAGCCAGGTCCTGACCTGCGCACCAGAAACAAATCCAAAAGACACACTGACTGGAGGGAAAGCAGCGAGAAGAACGAGCATGGTTGCCCCTGCCACCCCCTCCCGCCAGCGCACCCCTCTCTCACACGCTCCCGAGCGGTGGGAGAATTAAATTACAGCGAGGCTGAGTCTCGGTGACTCGCACCGCTCCCAGAGACCTCAAACTGGACCAGCAGGGGCTGGATTCACCCTTGGGCGGCCACCGCTGTCAGTTCAGACGGGCCCTCTCTGCAGTCCCTCTGGGTCGCTGCTCCCTCTGGTTCCCGCGGCCTCCCACTCCAGAGGAGGCCCCGAGAAAAGGGCTGCACCTCGCTAGAGCCCTTCTTCCATGAAGAGGAAACCTGATAGATACCCACCCCGACCCACCCCCACCTCTGCCCCAGTCTGGTGGCCTCACATTGTTGGGGGGGTGGGGACTGGGGGGGGAGCAGATCAGAACCCAAGGCCAGTCTCCATCACAGCCCTAAACTGACAGATGGAAAAACACCCGAACCGGGAGACAAGCCACACAGGCAGGTGAGAGGCCCAGTAACTCCCTCTCCCCGCGCCACGCTGGGGCCGGAGTGCGGGACTGGATCTGCAGGGAACAGCCTGGTTCCTCAGCGACTTCTAGACCACCCCACTGTGTGGTGGGGTGGGTTACACTCCCCTGGGGCCGGGAGAGACGGGAGGGGACGGCCGCCTGCCGGGGAAGGGACGAATTCAGGGATGGTCTAGAGGTCTCAGGGTTAGGAAGAAAGGGCAAATAGGGCAAGGGCTCGGGAGCAAGCTAACGGATCTCTAAGGGACCCCCCCCCAAAAAAAAGAAAGAGATGGGGATCTCTAAGGGAACCCCCCCCCAAAAAAGAGAGGGGGGATTGTGGGGACTGAAAGGCTCCGGACAGCCACAAGTGTAGTCCCTGAATTTTAAGAGTCTGGAAATGGGTATCCGCATGGACGACATCTAAGGTTAGGGAGCGCGGCCACCGAGGAGGGAATGTCTGGGTTTTCCAGCGCCAGGTGTTTGAGGGAAGCCTCAGAAAAGGGTTGTGAGGCTGCGGGGCACGAAAGAGGGTGAAGAGCGGGCTATATAGAGCTGAGAAGGGGCTCTGTGGGTCCGGGTAGGCGTGTCCGAGGGGAGGGAGCAGGTGCAACGTATCTGGGTCTCCAGGGACCCTCGGGGTCGGAGGCAGGGGACCCTTCGGGCTGCGGCTGCGGGTCTCGGAGGGGAGGGTGGGCAGTGGAGTTTCTCAGCGGCCCCCAGGCCCCGGGTGTTGACCCGGGGAGGGTTTTCGCCACCCCGGGGCCTATCTGGGCCCGGGCGGACGCAGAGGGGGCCTCGGTCGGGGGTGTGGATGACCGCGCTGCGGGCCGGGGAAGAGGGGCTCCGCCGCCCCGGGTGCCGGGCGCGCGGTCGCAGCGAGACGGCCCTCCGCCCCGCTCCCCACCGCCCCCTGTGCCCTCGCCGGCACTCACCGCGCTCGGGCTCCGGCAGGCCCGTTCAGGCCCCGGTAGTGGCGGCGGTCGGGCCATTGTACGGTGCATTGTGGGAGCCGCGCGAGCGAGCGCTCGGGCCGTGGAGGGGGCGGTGCCGCGCAGTCTCTATGGTCCCGCCCGCCCGCAGGCTAGAGGGGCCGGGGCGGCGCGCGGGGAGCGCCGGGAGCGGGGCGGGCGCTGGCGCCGGCCCTCCTGCCTCCGCGGCGCGGCGCGCTCGGGCTCCGGGGCGACATGGGCGCCGCCGCGTGGGAACGGGCGCACTCCCCGCTGCGCGCGTTCCTGCTGCTGCTGCTGCTGCTGCTGCCGCTCCCCGGGCTGCCCGCGGGCTCCTGGGATCCGGCCGGTTACCTGCTCTACTGCCCTTGCATGGGTAAGGCCTCCCGAGCCCGCTGCTGAGACGAGGACACTGAGGCCCGGAGAGGCGAAGCCGTTCCTCCGAGGCGCCCGGAGACACCGTGGCAGGCTCAGGGCAGAACCCTGTCGTGGGCGATGAGAGGCCTCAGCGTCCCACCCGCCACTTGGCAGCAGATGAGAAAACGGGCCGCGAAGGGTTACGTCTTGCGCAAGGTCTAAGCCGTTCCCGAGCCCAGTAAATGGAGTCAGTGGGGCAGGACTTTATGTCACGGAGCCAGCGCTCGCTTTGGGCGCTTCTTTCATGCGTTAGAAACATGTTTACAGGTCGCTTACTCTGTGCCCAGCCCCGTGCACTGCTCTCGGGATTCGGCAGTGATGATAATACAGAAAACTCCGTGACCTTGTAGAGCTTCCATTTTAGTTGGGAAAGACGGGCAATAAAAGATAAGCATAAGCGCGAAGTGTTACACATTATTACTTACGAGAAAATAAAGTGGAAGAAGGTGAGGGAGAATCTAATGGCCCCCCGAGGGGTGCAGTTTAAATGGGGTGGTGGGTCATCGTCGTAAAAATCATGCATTTCTTTAAATCCCCCAGACGCCTGGCCGTGACTTAGGCCTCCGCGCACCCTCGTCACATCCTCGCCACACCCTTCTCTCCCAGATCCTGCACTTAGCCCCTTGTGTCCTGCGCACACACTCGGGTCCTGGAGCCTGCACTTTCCCCCGCCGGGGACACCTCCTCGCTCTGCCACACCGGCTCCCCCCCCTCCCCCCCCTCCTCAAGGCACAGCCTAGATGTCACCAGAAAGGATGTCACCGACCTCCACCCCAGTGACGTCTTTGTTCTCTGTTGCCAAACTTTCTTCATTTTATTCTTGAAATCATCAAAACTTGTCACTGTGTATTTATTTACATGTTTAATTTGAGTGCCTCACAGGCAGAGACCTTACCCTTCTTGCTCACTCCTGTATTCTAGCATCTAGCCGAGAGCCTGGCATGTTGTGTCTTCTCCCAGATTACCCCAAAAGTATTATTTGTGGGATGGATGGAGGAGGCCATGCTGGGGATAACGAGGAATCAGACCAGGTTCTTGCCCTGAGGCATTCTCAGCCTGAGGGCACGGCCAGGTACGAAGGCCAGGAAGTGGAAGAGGACGGTACAGGGTTAGCGAAGGGCCAGTACTAACTCAAACCCGAGATGAGAGGCAGAGAAGGGGCTGAGTAGTGGCAGCAGGTTGTTGAAAAGACCCCAGGGAATGAGGCATCAGGATTGCCTTTTCTTGTGCAGGTGAGTAGAGAGAGAGGTGGAAAGGCAGTCCTGGAGGGAACATCAAAAAGCAGAGCTTGGGCCCTGGCCAGTGTGGCTCAGCTGGTTGAAGCATCATCCCGTAGACAAAGGTTCGGGTCCGATTCCTGCTCAGGGCACATACCTGGTTGCAGGTTCCGTCTGCAGTCTAGGCATGTGCAGTTCCTGGTTTGGGCATGTGTTGGAGGCAACCAGTCAATGCTTCTCTCTTTAAAAGCAATGAAAAAATCGGGTAAAGATTTTTTTTTTAAAAAGCAAAGGATTGGGTTAAGCACGTGTAGACTAGAAGTGTAGAGAATGTTGAGGAAATAATAGGGAACCTGGAGTGGCTGAGGCAGAGGGGACAGGGCCTGAAGGGCTTGGACAGTTAGACCCCCGAGTCTAGACTTGATCCTACACTCCCAGCTCCCCGGCCCTTCCCAGCCCTGGCTCTGCACCCTTTATGAGCCGTACATTCTCCGTGCCCTCAGTGCCCCAGGCCTCACCTCTCTCACAATGTACCATCCAGGTCGCTTCGGGAACCAGGCTGATCACTTCCTGGGCTCCCTGGCATTTGCAAAGCTGTTGAACCGCACCCTGGCCGTACCCCCTTGGATCGAGTACCAGCATCACAAGCCTCCCTTTACCAACGTGAGTACCCCACTGGCGCTGGCCCGTGTCTGCTCTTCTCCAGTCTTGTTCACCTTTCTTTCTTGGCCCCCAGCCCTCTGGGCTTTGCCTTCCCCCGCTCTGTGCTCACCCCTACCCCACCTAGGGCTGTCTTCCCTGGAATAAAATAACTCGTATTTGTCCTGCGCTGGTTGTCTGCCAGGCACTGTTCTGAGCACTGCACGAGAATCTGCTCTCTTCTCCCTCATCACATCCCAATGAGGAGGCTGATCTGGAGAGGCTAGGTCATTTGTCCTGGGGCACACAGCTTATGCATAGCAGAACTGGGGTTCCAGTGCGTGGTGCTGTCTGACTGTCGGACCTGTGACCCGAACCTAAAGCCCCATTCTTCAGCCCTGCTGGATCTCACCCTCTCTGCATCCTGTTGGTCAAAGGGTAAAACTATTATCAGTTTTGAAAGATAGACTGAAGCACAGGTTACTTAAATGTGTCCAAGGCCACCAACCCAAGCTCCAGCGCCACCTCTCATCCCATCAGGGGGCTCCCTGAGCACAGTGATGCTCAGCATCCTCCAATTCCTTGCTTATTCTTTGTGTCTCCTGCTGGTCCTCTGTCTGTTTTGTTCACCCTGTATCCGTGGGGGCCTGGCAGTAGTAACTGAATTAATATTTAATGAGTTGACTTTAAAAGTCTTCAGTAAACCCTGGCTGATATGGCTCAGTGGATTGAGCACTGGCCTGCTAACCAAAGGGTCTCCAGTTCGATTCCCAGTCAGGGCATGTGCCTGGGTTGTGGGCCAGGTCCCCAGTTAGGGGCGCATGCACAAGAGGCAACCACACATTAATGTTTCTCTCCCTCTCTTTCTCCTTCCCTTCTCTCTAAAAATAAATACATAAAATCTTAATTTTTTTTTTCCAGTGAGCCCTGACCTGTGTGGTTCAGTGGATTGGTTGTCATCTCACAAACCAAAAGGTCACCAGTTTAATTCCTGATCAAGGCACATGCCTGGGTTGTGAGCCAGGTCCCTGGTGAGGGGCCAGGCAACTGATTGATGTTTCTTTCTCTCACACATCACACATCAATGTTTCTCTCCCTGTCTCCCTGCCTTCCCCTCTCTCTAAAAATAAATAAAATATTTTTTAAAAAAGTTTTCAGTGAACCTTAAAAAATTATACTTAGTATTTACAAAACATTGCATTTAATTTTTATAGTTTTTTCTCTGCATAGAAATTATTTTTTCCTTTGCATGCCTGTATTTAGAGAGGGTTTTGTTGCGGGTTTTTGTTTTTGTTTTTTTTAGATTTTATTTATTTACTTTTAGAGAGAAGGTAAAGGAGGGGGGAAAGAGAGGGAAGGGAACATGGATTGGTTGCCTCTCACGCACCCCAGACTGGGGAGCTAGCCAGCAACCCAGCCACGTGCCCTGATGGGGAATCAAACCGGTGACCCTTCAGTGTGCAGGCTGACGCATAGTCCCCTGAGCCACCCCATCGAGGGCTGGAGAGTTTCTAACAAAAGTTGAAAGCCAGAGTGCATGAGGTCAAAGCCTGGCTTGGCCACTAACTGGCCGGATAGCTGGGTCACGGCGCTCGATTTCTTCCTGTCTTGGTCTCCTCATCTTTAAAATGGGCTGGCAATGATGGCAGCTCTCTTTCACCGTGAGTCAGTGGTTATGGCCCGCTTCAAACGGTGTCTGTCTCCTTCCAGAATCAACTGAGCTTGTCAATGAAAGTGCTTGGGACACAGGAAGTCCCCAGTAACCGGAGCCATGGATGTTCCGATTTTTTCCCACTCACTGCTGTAATGTAGGCATTGCCCATTCGTCTCCCTGTGACTTGCTTTTTCTCGCCTTACCTTCTCAGCCAAGTCTGTTGGAGTCTTCACTCCCTGCCTTCTACAGGTTACTTAACCCACCCCAGTTAGACTCCCGACTGGGACTGTTCTCAGGCAGGTCATCAGGAACCTCAGAGTTACCAAATCCATGGGCCATTTCAGTCTTTTTCTCAACTAATCTGGTGGCACCTCTCTTTTTCCTGAGATTCCCTAATCCCCTAGCTTCCCAGACACAGCCTATTCCTGCCTCAGTCCTGACCTTTCGACAGTTTCCTCTTTGCACTGTACTGGAGGCTGCTCTGTCTGTACCCGCTGTCTAAATGTTGGTGCGTCTTCTCTTTCTGTTTGTTTATTCACTGTGTGGCCTCAGCTGAGTTATCTAGATTCTGTCCACCTGGGTTGCTTCATAAGTAAACTGGAGATGGTTGTATTCCTCCTCACAGAATTAGATGAGCAAGTCCTCATCTGATGAATACAAGCACCTGGTGTTAAGTCAGCACTCAATAAATATTAGTTGCTATTTTTCAATTGCAACTCATTTTTCTAATTTTAATTTTGGAGAGAGAGTGAGAAATATCCATTTGTTGTTCCACTTATTTATGCATTCATTGATTGCTTCTTGTATGTGCCCCGACCAGGGCTGCAACCTTGGCGTATCAGGGTGACGCTCTAACCAACTAAGCTACCCAGTCAGAGCAATATTAGTTGCTATTACTATTATTGCTTTGCCATAAATTTCTGTTTACTATTGTGGCTTTCACTATTCTCCACATACCTCCCAAATATATCTGTGGTCCAGACTTGCCTCTGACTGTAGACCTCTGTTTCTAACTTCCAGGCCCTTGGAGTCTACTCGGATTGCCACAGATATCTCAAATTCTCAAAGCCAGAGTTCGGCATCCTTAAACTTGTCTTACCTCCTGTATTCCAGCCTTAGTGTATGATGCCTTCATTCACGTGGATACCAAGCCAGGAATCTACAAGGCATCTTAAATGCCTCCCTTTGTTCACTGCCTCACCTTTTACATCTTCTAGCATTTCCGTGCCTCTCCATCTTTACTTGAACTTACCAGCAATGCTCAGAAGTACGCGTTGACCCCTTACTGGTGTGGCGTTGGCTGAGCATTGTCCTGCAACGCGAAAGGTCACCAGTTCCATTTCTGCTCAGGGCACACACGTGCCTGCGGTGCGAGTTTGGTCCTGATTGGGGCGCATATGAGAGGCAACTGATTGGTGTTTCTCTCCTACATCAATGTTTCTCTCTTTCTCTTTCTCCCTCCCTTCCCTTCTCTCTAAAATATATAAATTTTTAAAAATTAAAAAAAAATACATGTTGAGTGAATACTTGAACAAATAAAAGGACTGTTGCAATAGCCTCTTATTTCCCCCTTCTAGTCTTACCTTCAATACATTCTGTCCTCCAACACCAGAGTGGTCTTTTAAAAGACCACTTTGAGGAAAATCTCATGTTGTTTCTGCATAAAATCCTTCGACAAGACCTTGTTGCTAAGTTTCCCAAAATCTGTCCTTCAGAACGCCAATGACTTATATAAGAAGTGTGCAGTGGTTAAATCATTTTGGGAAATTCTCAGTTTCCCTTCCCCCCCACCAGATTGGGGACTCAGAATACATATTAGCATATTAAAGGCCCTAAGAAGTCCTGTAGTAAAGACACTATCTTAACACAAAATTTTTCAAGCCTGTTTAACTCCGGAGTCTTTTTATCACAGAACCCTTTGTCCAGTGGAACATGCTTGGGAACCCTGTTCCGTAGGATAAAGTCTGAATTTTATTCCACGGTGTTCTAAGAAATTCTCGTTAATCTGGAAAAATACAGAGATTAATACAATCACCATCTGTGTACCCATTACTGGAGGTGATAATCATTAACAGTTTGCTCCAGATAAAGTTGTTAAAAGATAAAATCTCTCTTGGCTCCTGAGACTAATCTTAATCTTTCTCTCAACCCACAGAGGCAACCACTATCATGGATATCATAGCCCTTGTTGTGACTCCTTCCAAGTTCTCTTCTGTATTTTAGAGTTCTTGTGGCCATTTCCTGCTGCAAAGTGCAAGAACTTCTCTAGGGCAAATGTGTAGAGGTGGTGGAAGGAGCATTGCAAACTCCATTAGATGCTGCAAGATCACATTCCAAAGTGTTGTTCCACAATGTACACTTCTACTCCAGCCAGGCATGAGAATGCCCGTTTCCCACCTCCCTTCCAGCAATCAGAACTGAGCTTTTAAATTGTTGCTAGTGAGAAGCGATGCCTCATCATGGTAATTTGCTTTTTCCTAATTACTGATGAAGTTGCACATCTTTCGTGTATCAGCTATGTGGGTTTTCTTTGCTGTGAGTTGTCCACTCCTACCCTGTGCCCGTATTTTCCCTTACACCATTTGTCTTTTTCCTTATAGATCAGTGAGGCATTTTCCAACCTGAGGGAAATCACTTTGTTCTTTACTTTGCAGATACCCTGCCCTACTCTGCCTCCATTCTAATTTGTTGTCTTTTGCCAAAAGATTTTCATCAGCATGTAGTCTGGGCTCTCTGGGTCTTGGAGTGTATGGTTTTAATAAATGTCTATGAAATAGTTCTAGGATACTGAGGAGAAACCCCTGCCCTTCCTTTCCCCCCTTTTTTCGTAGATCCATGTGTCCTACCAGAAGTACTTCAAGCTGGAGCCCCTCCAAGCCTACCATCGGGTCATCAGCCTGGAGGACTTCATGGAGAAGCTGGCACCCACCCACTGGCCCCCTGAGAAGCGGGTGGCATACTGCTTTGAAGTGGCGGCCCAGCGGAGCCCTGACAAGAAGACGTGCCCAATGAAGGTGAGTCCTTTGGGTCTGGGGGGCTCTTTCTCCCTGTCCCACAGTGTCTAGGCCCCTGAGACACTGCATGATGGCATGATGTTGGGGAAGGCACCAGAAGGGTGTAAAGTTGAAAGATAGAGATTTAAGTCCCATTTCTGGCATTTGTCAGTGCTGTCACTTTGGGTAGGGGACTTTGCTTCCCCTGAGCCTTTATTTCCACTCACAATATAAAGATGCCAGTCCTTGCTCTGTCTCACTCATAGAGTATTAGGAGGGCCAGGGTGTAAGAGTGCTTATAAACTGTAAAGTGCCACATCAGTAATAACAGGTAATGCTCACATAGCACCTACTACATGCTGTGCCATGCTAAGAGCTTTACACGTATTAACCCACTTAATCTTCAGATGGACAATCAACATCCCTGTTGCCCTGGCTGGTGTGGCTCAGTGGATTGAGTGGTGACCTGTGAACCAAAGGGTTGCCAGTTCGATTCCCAGTCAGGGCACATGCCAGGGTTGCGGGCCAGGTCCCCAGTCAGGGGCGTGCAAGAGGCTTCTCTCCCTTTCTCCCCTCTCTCTAAAAATAAGTAAATAAAATCTTTTTTAGAAATCCCCGTTTTATAGAGACCACTGAGTGCAGCAGAAAGAAGTTCAGTGTTTTGCCCAAAGCCTCCTAGCAAACACGTGGTGGAGCCACAGTTCAATCCTGTGTAATTTGACTCCGTCGTTCACTCCCCTAACTGGTACACTTTCCTGCCTTGGCACACAGATGAGAAGCTGTTGTGTTTTATCAGTGCACGTTTGTAGATATGTAAATTCTGGCACTTTGGGAGTATGGCGGTCTTCGGAGCATCTTTCAGTGCCTGAGCTGGAGTCCGGGGAGGGCAGTCGGGGGAGCCACGCAATGTGAGGGAAGAGACGGCTCGCAGCCCTGGCAGCCCTGGCAGCCCTGGCAGTGCTCTCACTTGCTGTGTGAGCTTGGCAGGTGTCTCGCTCCATCTGGCTCTGATTTCCATATTGAAAGTAGTGTTATTGGATTAGCTAGTCTTGAAGCTCTCTAATTCATGGCCCCACATCCAAGGTCCACTTCCTACCTAGACCCAAGTCAATGCCACAGGGTCAGCAGGAAACGACATGAGAGTGGGAGTCTCCTTCATACACTGGTGAACGTCTGCCAGAAGCCAGGCTGGTGGTGGAATTGCCTTCCTCAGGCCCCAGATGAAGAATTACAAAGTGACATTCTGAGAGTTCCGGCCAAGATGGAGGCATAGGCAGTCGCATTGTGCTTCCTTGCGCAACCAACACTAAAGACAACAAAAATTGAGAAACAATAAACAACCAGAACAGAGAGAAATTAATTTAACAGAAATCGGACTCCAGTCCATCCAGACTGGTAAGGAGCGGCGGAGTCGGAGGCCTGCGGAGAGGGGGCGAGGGGTCCCGGCGGGAGGAAGCGCTGGCTGGCAGGTGCGGGCGCGCAGGGCGCAGACAGCAACGGACAGTCCGGTGGCGGCCCCTGGGCGCGGGAGGCGACTGGCAGACCCAGGGAGGGACGCAAGGCAGCTGGCTGTCCGCAGCCAGCCACATGTTTGCGCACAAACTAAGCGAAAACAGGCAGCGTCGCCGCGTTTCAAAGCTTAAGAGCCCCGTCTGGGAACTGAGGCCGGGAGACTCTCTCAGCCTCACAGGAGACTTCTCGGGGAAGCCCACCGCCTGGGAGCCAGCACCCAAAGGGCCCAATTTGCTTGTGGGAGGCGGCAGCTAGAGAGAGCGGAGCAGGCGCCATTGTTCCCTCTCAGACCCCGCCCCCACATACAACGTCACAACCCAGCGACTGGGGTGCCCCGCCCCGTGAACACCTAAGGCTCCGCCGCACTTACAAAATAGCCGCATCCGAACCAAAGGAAAATTAAAAAGATGGCTCAAACATATTTGAAAGCCCCAGAACCAATTTTTTTAA
>PVIA01010743.1:0-49660 GCA_004024845.1 Tonatia bakeri
TAAAATGGAATTTTTTAAGATTTAGAGGTTTTTTAGTATTCTGCTTTTAAAGACTGTTCTTTAAAGGTTGTATTCTTTTTATAAGATAAATTATTTTAATTTTAAGTACTTCATTTTCTGCATGGTAAATCATGAATGTGTTTAACATTTTTCAGTTACTTGTGAATTTTCTTTGCTTTGTGTTGTGAAACTTTATAAACAAAATATGGTGCCTCAGTAATAGGATCTACAAAGTAAACACTAAATGTTGGGATTAGTGCTAGCATTTTTCACTGAAGATGGACTCAGAAAAATAGATAACCATAAATGTCAACTTGAGCCCATTCTGAGATACATACTGGAAGAATCATAGTCACGTGTCCATATAGAAAACCCAGGGGGCAGAAGGTTAAATTGTAAGTAAATTTATCTCCCATTGTTTACGCCCCAAAATTTTTTACTTAAAAATTTTTATTTGTAAGTGAGGACCAAATTAAAGAAAACCAAGTTTAAGAAGTATTAGTCTAAAGAGAAATGCTCAAATTTGATTTGTCAGAGCTCTGAGCCTTACTTGACTTTTAAGTTACCACATTTGAAGCTGTCATTATCCATCTAAATTAATTAATATGATACTTGTTTTCAGTTTTAATTTTAAAGAAATATAAACTTGTTGAAAAATCTAGCTGAATATAGACTTTTAATAACAGTTGTCACTCATATCATTTGAAATGCTTTGTTTCTGCTTGTGTTCTCTGCTAAATTTTTTCCCATTGAATCTGTGCTGCTTCTTTGCCAATGTTTCCCACTGTAGAGTCTCCATCTCGCAACCTTGCTTCTCGTGAGCGCATTCACAAAAATTATGGTGTGGCTGGGCCTGCCTCTGCTCTTTCACCTCTGTCTCACACACTGAAGGGTGGGTATGCGTTCCGCCAGGGGCGGGCCGTGCTTAGTGAGCATAGGTGGTTTCAGTGAGGAAGTTATGGTTCACTGCAGTCATTTTCATCCCATTCCATTTTTTAAGATTAAAGCTTATTCATTTAACTTTTTATATTTGGAGTTAATTTGTGGTCTATCTGTTCAATATTGTAGTGTTGATTATCCTGATGTGCATGTTGACTATATCTATAGGCTAAATATTACTCTTATTTAATTTAAACATGTACGAGGTCTTAAAATAGATAGTGTGTAGAAAGAAGTGCCTGCTTTGGGGAGTTGTAAAATTTTCAGAACAAGACGATATATGTAGTGTGGGTCAAAAGGAGGCTTACAGCTGTGAGTATGTGAAATGCAGAATTTATTCTTGTATTATTATTTATTCATTATTGTGTCATTTTCCATATGAATGACTGTAAACCTCCTTTTGCCCCACCCTGTATATAAGCCATAAGGCACATCATGACCTATAAGAATATAGTATCCTATGTGACAGATTAGTCTTTAAGTCATTTTTCTGTTCTATAATGTGAAAATTATTTTCCTATTTTAGTGTTTTATGAGAAGTACTTCGATAATTAAGTTAAATTTTTTTTTAAGTTTAACTTAGTTATCAGTTACCTGTTCTGTCTGGCATGAATCTTCCTTATAGGTTTTTCTTAGTCACTTAGCTTAAACATTTTAAACATAGTAATATTTAAACTATATTGACAATTAATAAAATTGATAAAATTTAAAAATATGCTTTTAATCTTAAAATACTATAGATGCCTACTTAAATAATTTTGTCTGAAAGTAATATTTAAACTTAAAATATATTTTCAGAAATTTTGTCAAAAAGTGTTGTAGCAATGACTAATATACTGTATAAGTTTTTCAAGTAATTTTTTATTTTTTCTTAGAAATGGGTCGAACAGTTTTACCTTTCATCTTTATACACTTGATAGTGATATAGAATATTATAGTATAATAAATAGTCACATAGAAACTAGTCTTATAGAACCTGATCTCTGTGGTACATGGTGTTATGTAACCTGATACAGACTATATATTATGGCATATAATATGATAGTATAGTATTATATTATGATATATTATAGTATGGCATCATAATAACTTGAGGACTTATATAATTTTGGCATAAAAATAATTATGCAGGTCATTGATGAGTGAATACTTAACCTTAAACATGTTTACTAATTTGTTTAAATGTACTTAATTTCTATCCTGCCCTGTATTTTTTTTTTTTAGAATTCGTTTGAGGTTAGAAAATATTTTGCCCATTTGTGCTTAAACTTATATATGATAAATATAATCATTAGTTTAATAATGAATTAGTTAAGTGATGAATGTGAAAGATTATGTGTGCTCTAAAGATATTTAACAAAGTATTTGTTTATGTTTATTGATATTTCAAGCAGCCATAACATGGCAATTATTAGTAATATTTACTACATGCCTCGAAACTTTAGAAACCCAAATAAAGAAGATAACATCATTTAGCATATAACAAACACACATAACAAACTAGACATTTTCTTTTAAAAAACAGATATGAAATGAATTTTGGAAAAGTAAATTTTTCAAAAGTTTAATGATAATTTTACAAATCTTAGGAAGAAATAATTTCATATTATTATTGTGCCTGGACTCACGACAGGTCACCACCTTCACACACTCAGACTCTAGCTGTCACCACCTGCAGAGTGAAAGAGAATCTTCGCCACTACTAGAGATATAAAAATAAGGTGTACAGATGCCTGTCTTCTCTAACCCTTTGTGCATAAAATTTTTGCTAGCGCACGACAAATGGTGTTCCTGGTACTTGAAAGACTACGTCGTTCAAACAATCACAGAGGAGAGACTTTCTTTATAAGGAACTGAGCACCATTAATTTAGAAAGGAAACCTCTTTCAATTCACAAATTGGTCTTTTAGAGAGAGGTGTGTCAGATATAAAAGATTAACTACTTATATTTGTCTCGATTCACCATTATATATGGTTCAGCTTCCGAATAAATGTGATGATGAAGGCATTTCCAGCTATCAGATTGACAACAAAAAATTAGTACTCTGTAATATTACACACTCAAAATTACACACTCTAAGTACCTTGGCAGGTACTTAGGCTAATATTTAATTCTACCTAATTCAGTATATTTGTTTATAAAATTGTTCTGTGCTTCTATTACTAGATCTGTAAGGTAGGCTCCAGTTTCTTAACCTACTTTTATACAATTTGAAAGCTCTTGTATGTCAAGATTGTAACATCTTTTTATCTGTGCTGAATCAGCATAATTAT
This sequence comes from Tonatia bakeri, assembly GCA_004024845.1. Classification (NCBI taxonomy): domain Eukaryota; kingdom Metazoa; phylum Chordata; class Mammalia; order Chiroptera; family Phyllostomidae; genus Tonatia; species Tonatia bakeri. The sequence goes on from PVIA01010743.1 coordinate 3,214, forward strand.
CTCGATTTTTTTTTTCTTACATTGTGGTTTTTTCCCCCACTTTTCCTCTGAATTGAGCTCAGTCCCTTATACTGGTTTTATTAAAAGAACATATATATGATAAATGAAATTTTTGACAACAAAGAATTGCAAAAAACTGAAGAGCATTATATTCAGTAGTTACTTTTATTTATTGAAAGAATGAGTAATTATTCTAAACACTGGCACATTGCAGATAAAATATGCTCTAGGTAGGCTGTTAAGCCATACTTTGTTATTTCAGAATTACTTAACTTGCAAGCATCTGACCCCATTATACAACAGTGGTCACTGTCACCTCAGCCCTGTGGCCTTGGGAGCCATACTGTAAAAAGCAGATTTTTAGAGAATCTGAAGATTTGGTATTAGCACAAGAAGAAACATTAAGAAAATAGAAATTGATTTACTCATTCAACAAATATTTAGTGGGCACTTACTATATTCCAGAACGAATTCTTGACATTACATTAGTGAAAAGTAATAGCCTATAATACCAGTCCCTGTGAACCTTCCATCAGAAGGCCAGATTCTATGGCAACAATGCCTTGACCCGTGGCTAGCTAGAGTGTGCCTACAAAAACATAGGTGCACTGGTATGCACAGGCACACATGCATGCAGGCAGGCAAACCGAAAAACACTTCCCTGTGTTATTCAAGTTGTTCACATTCTTTCACCCCCTTAAAAAAATACCTGCATTGTAATGAGTTAACAGATTTATCTGAATTTACTCAGTACCATTTTTAAAAACATAAACACTTCTAGCAAGGTGTGCGGATTTCCAGTTTTTCACACCACGTGTGTCACTTTAATCAGATTGCTTTCCTCCTAACAACTAAGACTGGTTTTTTTTTTATTTTAGGGAGGGAAGGTAGTATTGCAGGTCATACCACTTAATGGTAACAAAGACCACCTGCCTCTAATGCCTCAAAGGAAAGTGGGAAATGGTAGGGTCGGATACCAAAAACAACGGTGTCCACATAGAAAGGTCTAGTGTTTATACTGGGAAAGAGGTAAATTATTTTCTTATCTGTTATTTTCCTGACTCCATATATCAGGGTCCCCCACAATTCAGACATGGGCTACTAATTCTGAGGATGCTCTTTTATTCCAAGGTGACACGAGCTCAAAGTTCTAACCAGCTCAGCTTAATGAACCAGATAAGCTTTCAGAGTACAATCTATTTATAAACAATAGACTGCCTGAATTATATGTAATTAAATAATACCTTTAGGCATTCATATGTTAACTATGAATTATTGTAATACAAACATTAAAATAGTGTGTCTTCTAAGCAACTCTTTATTAACCTAATTGTATCTGTTTGTAGACTTGAAAATGATAAATATATTTATAAATTCAGTTTCCTAATTCCACAAAACCTGTATCACTAACATTCCTAATAAGGTTGTGAGATACTACTCTATTGGAAATTTTGCTCAACTACATCATACTTAAAAAACACACATTTTCTTAACATTTCTTTTCAAAAAAATTGTTATTTTTTTTCTTTCTAGTCCCTCACAGAATTTAAATTCTCACTAATTATTGTACTAAGGTTGAGGTTCAGATATGATGGATAACTTCTACTGGTGTGTAGGTACTATTTGTTGAGTCTGTTTTGCATCCATGAAAATTGTTTTTGATGGAAATGGTTGTATAGTGGTGTAATAGCAATTTTATGAAAAATATTTTTCTTTTTTCCTTTATTTTTCAAGTTTTTTGTATGTGATAAGCAATATAAATCTTTTTAGCCATGATTTTTAAAATCAGTGTTTAGTAGCTAAATTATCAGTAAGTTATAATTTTATTAACAAATTTTACTATGAAATGGACCACAACAGGTGACCGAGGAACTATCTCAACATCTTCTAGACCAGTCTGTACATCAGGAAAATCAGAACTGTCCTCCAAACACAGCAGATCAATTAAACCTGATGGACGTATGAGCCGGACTACTGCTGATCAAAAGAAACCAAGGGGTACAGACGGTTTATCAGCTAGTGAATCCCTCATGTTGAAATCTGATGCTGCAAAGTTGAGGTCAGATTCTCATAGTAGGTCCTTGTCCCCCAACCATAACACCTTGCAGACAATGAAATCTGATGGGAGGATGTCTTCTAGTTTCAGAGCTGAATCCCCGGGACCAGGTTCTCGGTCATCGTCTCCTAAGCCAAAGACTCTCCCTGCCAATAGGTCTAGCCCATCTGGTGCTAGTTCTCCCCGCTCCTCCTCACCACATGATAAAAATCTACCTCAAAAAAGCACTGCTCCTGTTAAGACAAAACTTGATCCTCCTCGAGAACGTTCCAAATCAGACTCCTACACACTTGATCCAGATACCCTCCGCAAGAAGAAAATGCCCCTCACAGAACCATTAAGGGGACGGTCAACGTCACCAAAACCAAAACCAGTACCAAAGGATTCAAAAGATTCCCCCGGATCTGAAAATAGAGCTCCTTCTCCCCATGTGGTACAAGAAAACCTTCACAGTGAGGTGGTGGAAGTCTGCACTTCAAGTACATTAAAAACAAACAGCCTAACGGATAGCACCTGTGACGAAAGCAGTGAGTTTAAGAATGTGGATGAAGGTTCCAATAAAGTTCATTTCAGCATAGGAAAAGCCCCACTGAAAGAGGAACAAGACATGAGAGCATCCCCTAAAATAAGTCGAAAATGTGCTAATAGACACACCAGGCCCAAAAAGGAAAAATCCAACTTTCTCTTCAAAGGAGATGGAGCCAAACCTTTAGAGCCCGCCAAACAAGCCATGTCCCCTTCCGTGGCCGAGTGTGCCAGAGCAGTCTTTGCCTCCTTCCTGTGGCACGAAGGCATAGTGCACGACGCAATGGCTTGTTCTTCTTTCTTAAAATTCAATCCTGAACTTTCCAAAGAACATGCTCCTATAAGAAGTAGTTTAAACAGTCAACAACCTACAGAAGAAAAGGAAACCAAATTAAAAAATAGACACTCCTTGGAAATATCATCTGCACTGAATATGTTTAATATTGCACCTCATGGACCAGATATATCCAAAATGGGTAGTATCAACAAAAATAAGGTGCTGTCTATGCTTAAGGAACCACCTCTGCATGAAAAATGTGAGGATGGGAAAACCGAAGCCACTTTTGAAATGTCCATGCACCACCCAATGAAGTCGAAATCTCCCCTTCCCTTGACTTTACAACATTTGGTGGCTTTCTGGGAAGACATCTCTTTGGCTACTATCAAAGCAGCTTCCCAAAATATGATTTTTCCAAGTCCCGGCTCTTGTGCAGTCCTTAAAAAGAAAGAGTGTGAAAAAGAGAGTAAGAAGGCCAAAAAAGAGAAAAAGAAAAAAGAAAAGGCAGAAGTCCGGCCCCGAGGGAATTTGTTTGGTGAGATGGCCCAGCTGGCGGTGGGAGGACCAGAGAAAGACACCATCTGTGAGCTGTGCGGAGAGTCACATCCGTACCCAGTGACATACCACATGAGGCAAGCTCACCCAGGTAAACAGTGTTAAACATATATAAGAGCTTTTTATAAAAGAATGAAATAAACTGGGTACTTCTAACTTGAGGTGTCTATAAATTACATTCAACTACAGGGAAACTATTGCACGGAATTTATAGTATCCTATAAATTATTAAAGTGCATTATCGATATAGGTTTATTGTGAGAAATGGGTAGGGCAGTTTTGTACTGTTTTATTTTAATGTATTACATTCTGAAATATTGTTTATTTTTAAAATGCTTTATGTGTTACCCAAAGGATACTGTTAGGGTATCTCACAAGCACTGAGGAAAGACCCCAGTATTAAGTCTCCTTTGATATTAGTGTTTTTCTGTTCAGAATGGGAAATTAAATTAGATTATACTGAGCCGGGGGCATTTTCCTATGGAAGTGATATCAACTGTTTCATCAGAAGATTATATTTTATTTAAATATAAGGATTCCTATGACAATTGATTAGTATTCAGAATTTACCCTACAAATTTGGTTAATTTTTCTTGTCTTTCTACGTATTATACCTGAAACCTTTTGTAGAATGTGTGATTCCTTAAAATACGTTATTTTTACAAACTTTTTTATAACTATTTTACTTAATTTTATTGGCATACTTTAGTAAATCTAAATGTACCTACATTGTATATTTCTTTTCATCTGCCTGTATAGCGTGTTTTAGCTATCTTCTTTAATTGATTACTTTTTGGTCAAGCATGCTGTCTTTCCGATATAGTTAATGGCCTGGGGGAAAAAAGCAAGGTGCTTCAGTATTTTGTTTCCTTAAGAAGGTAAGTAAGTCATTAATGTGTAAGTGGCAAGGATCAAACTACTAAGGACCCTTACTTTGTTCTTTTTCAAGGCTGTGGCCGTTATGCTGGTGGACAAGGTTACAACAGCATTGGGCACTTCTGTGGAGGATGGGCTGGTAACTGTGGCGACGGTGGCATAGGAGGGAGCACTTGGTATCTGGTATGTGATCGCTGTCGGGAAAAGTACCTCCGTGAAAAACAGGCTGCTGCAAGGGAAAAGGTACTTTTTTTTCTGTTTTGACTGTGATGTTAATGATAAGGATACACCTTATGAAAATCTTTTTATGAATATATTACATGAGATAACTCCACTTAGCTGATATTAAAGATCAGCTTTATAATAGGAATAATATTTGTTACACCTGACTAAAAATTTTTGCTGAATACACACACACACAGATTATTTATTCTTTTTTTTTTAAGATTTTATTTATTTATTTTTAGAGAGGGAAGGGAGGGAGAAAGAGACAGAGAGAGAGAAACATCAGTGTGTGGTTGCTGGGGGCCGTGGTCTGCAACCCAGGCATGTGCCCTGACTGGGAATTGTACCTGCGATGCTTTGGTCCTCAGCCCGCGCTCAATCCACTGAGCTACACCAGCCAGGGCAGATTATTTATTCTTTAAAAAAATAATTCTATTTAGATTTTACTTGTTGGGTTTTTTAATTTTCCCAAGGACATAAAAGAAATATAGTTTATGTTCAATATAAAATAGTTTCAGTCATTTGAGGAGAAGCATGAAATGAATGTCGTCCTGGGTAATAATTATTATTTTTAAATGATTCTACAAGTGTTTAATAATATTTTTCAGAGACTCAAAATACTTAGGTTAAGAATTTATATATAAATAGAAAAATAAATCTCTACAAATTTTTCTTTGCCAGGTCAAACAATCTAGGAGGAAGCCAATGCAAGTGAAGACTCCTCGTGCCTTGCCCACTATGGAAGCTCACCAGGTGATTAAAGCAAATGCACTCTTCCTGCTGTCTCTGAGCAGTGCAGCGGAGCCAAGCATTCTGTGTTACCATCCTGCAAAACCGTTCCAGTCTCAGCTTCCCATTGTGAAAGAGGGCATTTCTGAGGATCTTCCTGTTAAAATGCCTTGTCTCTACCTGCAGACCTTAGCCAGGTAATATAACTTGGTTGTTTTATTTAATTGCTTGGGACTAACAATTGGATTCACTAATATCATGCTTTGAATCCCTACACTGTATTACATACTGTGTATAATAAAGAGGCCTCCTGTATTGATAATTCAGTCCAGGAATTCATTTTCTGAGTTGCCTTGACCAATATGTGACTGGTAGGGTATGTACTTTAAGGTACTAGGTTTTTTTTTTTAACCTATAAATACTATGTCAATTTGTATTATTAATCATACATAATATGTCTTAGAAAGTCAGACTTTAGCTATCTTTTACTCTTTGCTAGGTTGACTTCATTCTATTAAAAACAGGAAATGCTAAAGTAGAAAGAAACTGTTTCCTAAAGAATTTTTTAATTTTTTAAAGTATTCATTCTGATAGGATTTAAACAAATGCCAGCTGAGTACCAGCTTTGTACTAGACCTTGAAGACGCCCAGATGAATATAATAAAAGGATGACTTCCATGTGCTCACAGTCTGGTGGGAACACAGGCATGCAAATGAAATATTTAAAATGTTATATGATCAGTATTAAAATCAAAGTTATGTACAGGATGCCCTTAGAGTATAAGAGATGGAGAGTTTCTGAATCTTTGGAAGAAATTAGGAAAGGTTTCTCAGAGGATCTGACCCTTTGCTGGAGTCTTAAAGAATAACTAGGAATTAATCAAGCAGGTAAAGGTAGGAAAGCGGTTCCTGACAGAGTAAACCACATATGTGAAAGCACAAATGATGAAATAGCATCACACATTTGAAAACTCATAGGTTTATTAAAACATTGGCTACTGGGAGAAATATATGAAATGCTACTAGAGGTGGTTACTCAAGGCCAGGTAATGTGGGACCCTGTCTGTAGCCCATGCTAAGGCTGGATTTTACACCATAGAGGAAATGGCAGAATTATAAAAAGGGAAATACTTGAACTGGCTTGCAGTTAGAAGCCCACTTAGCTTCTAATGTGGAAACTGGATAAAAGGGGAGAAGCCTGTTAATAGTATGCTACATTGGACCTCGGTTGTACAGCTGGTACTATCATACCTTAAACACTGACACTCTGAAACAGCCTTTCATATACCACGTTCAGATTTTTTTCATCAGGTGACAAATGAACATTTTAGAAATTCCCTGCTGACATAAGTTGCCAACCAACAGTTCCATTTTGGCAATGTTTTCCTCTTTGTACAGCAGAGTTAGGTCAGGGGGGTTTTTTGGTGTTGTTGGTATTGCTTTTTCTTTTACCTTTGTACTTACTACTTCAGTAAAATCAGTGGGAAACAAAAAAGAGAATCTGAGACTAAATACACTTGAGACCAAGATGAAAATCATCAGGTATCCCAAATGCAAGAGATCTGTAGCTCCAGTTATACCACTTAGTTAGGTTAACAACTCTTTGTTCCAGTTTGAAAAGGAAAGAATGAAGCTGTAAAACATGTAAAAATGCCAGCACACCATAACTGTGGATTTTATATTTTTAGCTCTCTGGGGAATGGATATTCCTTTAGCCCATGTCACATTTTACATATCTAATCTTTCTCAAATTTAACTCTTGTATGTGCTCCTACCAAAAAGGTGACTGCTATGTGTAAATAGTCCATGCAAGAAACATGAGCCTAAACCAAAGCAGTGATGATAGGGAATGAGAAGAGAGAGTGGTTGGGAGAGGAAGTCTAGTGCTCACAGGACGAGGCCCACTACAGCACTGAGATATTTTAACTAGGCCCACTGGTGGGATCAGTCACCAAATCACCAGAAGAAAGAAAAGTTCTCAAAAGGAAAGAAAATGAATTCAGTTTTGGATTTGAAATGTTTGTGGTACCTGGAATATCTGTGTGTAAAATTGTGAGACTTATAGTCTTCTATTTACATCTATAGTTGTTTTAATACTTTATCTATATATATTTACATGTGCTTCTTTTACTTTTACAAAGGAGATTAAAAATGGAAAGTATCTGTATTGCCTTCAACTTCAAGTTGCTGGGTTTGCTTTAATGCAGGCATCATCATGAAAACTTTGTGGGCTACCAAGACGACAACCTGTTCCAGGATGAAATGAGATACCTACGTTCAACATCTGTCCCTGCCCCGTACATATCAGTGACTCCTGATGCCAGTCCTAACGTATTTGAAGAGCCAGAAAGCAACATGAAGTCTATGCCACCGAGGTATCTGAGTTCTCTCCTCTCTGTTGAACAGCCAGTGTTTGGTGGAAAAAAGGTAGCTAGAAAGCAATCCTCTTAGCTTTTCTTTTGTACATCCTTCTGTCTCAGGAAGGACATTGAGTTGTCTCTGCTAAATATTAGCGAGGTACAAAAAAGTCTACAAACATGAGTAAGGTACAGGGTCCTTGATAGCAGGAGCAGGCCTATTGGAAAAAAACAATGAAGTAACAGTAAAACATTCCATTGTGTGCTATCATTTAGTGCTGTAGTAAGTCAAGCTAGAGAAAGGTCAGCATGAGGCAGTGCTTAGAGAAGGTTTCATGAGAGAAGAAGCACTGAAAATAAATCTTGAACTTCTTGGAATATTGTTAGCAATTCCTCCCTACCCACCCACCCTCAGTTAGGTATAGTAGTGTCAGAGGAAAGAGCTCCTGGGAAACTGAATTAAAGCATGTAAATATAATGCATAGGGTGCTGGGTACCACTGAGACTTTTTAGAAGAGGAATTGCCATGATAAAAACACTAAAACAGTCTGACAGTGTCATTTGAGAGGCTGGTAAATTTAGTCAGAGATTTCATTTAGCTATGTCAAATTAGATTATGTTGGCAGTGATTATGGAAAAAAAGATAAAGGAAATATTTTGTAGGAAAAATCAAATGAACATCCTATATGTTGGTCATTCAGAAACCATACCATCCGAATTGACACCCAGGCACATTTGCCCCGGTCAGGTATGCACGTTCACAGTCTGCTCAGACAAGAGTGTGCGTGCACTTAGAGAGGCGCTGAGTTAAGAGGATGGCCGGGGAGTTAGCCACTCACCAGAAAATATGTAAGCTTTACTGAGGGACCTAGGGTTCAAAGGTGACTTAAATAAGTGAAAAGAAACAACTCCAGAACTCAAGGTGAGCAGAAATGTCACAATTTTGAATGAGATGACAGAAAAAAAAATACACGAAATTTGTAAGTTTGTTTTAAGAGAAAAAGGAAGGGAAGCTACTTTTTAAAAAAAACCTCATTCAACGATGTGTTTCTATCAACTTTTTTTTAAGGTTTTTTAAATTTATTTTCTTTTTAGAGAGGGAAGGGAGGGAGAAAGAGAGAGAGAGAGAAACATAAATATATGGTTGCTGGGGGCTGTGGCTTGCAACCCAGGCATGTGCCCTGACTGGGAATCGAACCTGTGATGCTTTGGTTCACAGCCTGCGCTCAATCCACTGAGCTACGCCAGCCAGGGCTCTATCGACTTTTTAGAGAGAGAGAAAAAGAAACATTGATTGGCTGCCTCCCTTATACACCCCAACTGGGGACATGTTTCCGTTGATTTTTAGAGAGAGAGGAAGCGGGGGAGAGAGAGAGAGAGAAACATCAGTGTGAGAAAGAAACATTGATGTGTCACTTCCCAAATGCGCCCAGCGGGGCACTGAGCCTGTAACCTAGGCGGGTGCCCTGACCAGGAGTGGAACCGGCAGCCCCCTCCATGTAAGGGAGACACTCCTACCAGCTGAGCTGTGCCTGGGCTCTACTTCTTTTTTTTAATAAAACACCCTAGTGAAGGAATTGTATAATCTTAACAACTTTCCAAGTGTTTTTTAATGTTACTAGAGTAAATAGAAAAAACTGTCAGTGTCTTCAAACCTGAGTGAAAATCACAAAGTTCCTGTGCAGAATGTAAATATGATATAACTCTGCTGAAAATCAGTTTGTTACATGCTCTAGAAAGGCTCTTTGGGCAACACTGCCCCAGAAGGAGAAACCTCATGGAACACTCAAGTACCAAAGAAAGTTGAATCGTTTCACTTTCGACTTCGTTCGGTTTCTGTATGTACATCTCCATTTTCTCTCTTTTCAGTGCTTTTATGCACATACCTTTCTGTTTCCTGAATATCATGACACATGACTTTCACCACAGTGTCTTGATTCTGAAAGGAGCTTAGAACATTTATGCCTTTTTTCCCTTTCATTTAAAGCACAAAGTAGATTTAAGAAAACCAAGTTTTCAGATACAGTTCTAAAACCAGTCTAAAAGTTGTTGTATTTGGAAAAATCAAATTGATTTAAAGAAAGAATAGTAAGTTGACTTCCAATTTATTTCGTCACATGAAGTACAGCTTCACATATTTGACTACACTGTTGTAAACTAAGTATACTTTCAGCTCCATTTACTTGTTCTCCTGAGTTTTGATCTGTTATCCTGTTTTATCTGCAGTTTAGAAACCAGTCCCATAACTGATACTGATCTTGCAAAGAGAACTGTCTTCCAAAGATCATACTCAGTTGTTGCTTCTGAATACGATAAACAACACTCCATTTTACCTGCACGAGTTAAAGCCATTCCTAGAAGAAGAGTTAACAGTGGGGACACTGGTAAGTCTCAAGAGAAAATGGAAGATTGAATGATCCAAATGGTTTTATTAGCAGATATTTTTAAATATCTAATTGTGAAAGGAAAAGGAATGGATTAATTTTAAATTGTAGCAGACATTCCTTCTATGTAATGTGGCTGAAAGTGCGCCTGTCTAAATTTTGCATCTCAGTTTGAAGAGACATCCAGAGACCATCCAGTGATCACTCAGGAATAAAGTGTCATTTGAAGTCTTACTTGTTAGGGGTCTGAGCCAAATGTTGCTGCCATTCTCCCTTTCGCCAAGTTTCAGAGAACCAGCAGTTCCAGTGACTGACACTTTTATTAATTAATCTTCTCACTCCCAGTAGAAGCTTATAACTCTTACAGCCACTACCACTCTGAATAGATAATAAAATTTAGGAATTTGAGTAGCTCTTAATCAGTAAGAAGGTTAGGTAATCTGGACCAACTGGTTGATTCTGTCCCAAGAGTAAAGAAAGAGATAATATGCTGATGATTTACCAGGTAGAGCACTAGTAAAATGAAGATATGGCCTAATATTTATAGGCAGATGATTTTGTATCTTATTGAAGATTTTTAAGGAAAATATTATTGAGTATCTCTCAGTGATTTGTATGTTCATATAACAAATATTTTTGAGCTCTTATTGAGGCACTATAGTTACAGAGCAGTCCTTTAGGAAATGATGGGGAGGAGATACAGATTTCATTTAGGGAGAAAGTAAATCACTTAGTGTTTAGTGTTTTAGAAAGCATGAACTTTTAAGTTCAGCCCCAGATTTAAAACCCACCTCTAATTTAATAGCTGTATGACTTGAGCAAAGTAAGATATTTAATCTTTCTAAGGCTCAGTAAAAATTGAAATCATTGTAATTTGTGTCAAGTAAAAAAAAAACTCTAAAGTGAATAAGCTAGATAAATGTCATCTTAAATATATTAATCTTATATATTACCTATGAAAATTAATACTCTTTTTTTTTTAATAGAAGTTGGTTCTTCTCTCTTGAGACATCCATCTCCTGAGCTTTCCCGGCTAATCTCAGCCCACAGCTCTCTTTCCAAAGGAGAACGAAATTTCCAGTGGCCAGTGTTAGCTTTTGTTATACAGCACCATGATCTAGAAGGTCTTGAAATAGCAATGAAACAGGCCTTAAGGAAATCTGCTTGTCGAGTTTTTGCCATGGAGGTATGAATCCGTCAGTGGGGTTATTGATTCATTGATCATACAAGTCATGTGATGATTCTGTTGAATGATTGTCACTTTCTACCAAACAGAAATTCTAACAATTTAAGGGACATCAGCCAACTGAAAATATCAAGTGTTCCCATCAAAATTAAACTCTTAAGTTTAGGAATAGAAGTGAATTTAGAGTTCCAAATTTAAGCATTCTAAAGAAATTTATTTCTACATTGCTTTATTATTTGAATCCTTATATTATTTTTTTAAAAAGGTTTTTGTTATTACAATGTCATTTCAGTTAGAGTGACCATGCAAAGGGGATACGTAGGGCTTTTGAGTTGTAAATTTAACAATTACAATTTATCTGAGTCTCTGTTCTCTGAAAATGATAGAATTGCTGTATAGCATAGACTTACATATAGTAAATGTTTTTCTTTATTATGGGTCTGATAACCTAATACTTTATTGATGGGAACAATATAAATATATGTAAGTAAATGGTAGCTTATGTAGAGCTTAGAAACATTCTATGGTGATGTAAATGCAAGTTGGAAAAATGTGCTTAAGTTAACATATGACAAATTTTTGAAATAAAATGTGGTTTGGAAAAGTTTTAGTATTACATTTTATAAGTATTATTTTCCCTATTATTATGTTTTTTTAAATTAAAACCAAAATTAGTGACTATTTCAAGTTCAGCGTGCTTTCAGTGAACGTCAGACTTCCTAGTATCTTTTCTTGAAACAGTCTGGAGATACTTTATTTCTGAATAAGAAAAGCCCTGAACTTTCTACTCATATACTTTTTTTCTTGTCTTGGACTTATTTAACCATTGTTTATTCAGGCTTTCAACTGGCTTCTATGCAATGTCATCCAAACGACTTCCCTCCATGACATTCTGTGGCACTTTGTGGCATCATTGACTCCCGCTCCAGTGGAACCGGAAGAAGAAGAGGACGAGGAAAATAAGACAAACAAAGAAAGTACAGAACAAGTAAGTAAGAGTTTTTGTTTTTTTAATTGCCCGTGTTTTTATAGAAGAGTAGAAACACCTTCAGCTAGTATAATTTGCATGAGGTCATGCACACATTATATAAACTGAAGGCGAGAATAAAATTTCAGTGCTATGAGCAGTATCTTAACTATACTTAGTGATAGTTTTCTCTCCAGAAAAGATACGGCCAGTCAGTTCCGATTTTTGCATAAACATCGTGTCATTAAGCAATCAACTGGAAGATCACTATTACAGTACCATATTAGATAAATGGGACATTATCACATAGAAGATCAGTCTACTTTACAGTAATACTGCATTGGTACTGTGGAGGGATGTGAAATTCAAGTATGTTTGCTAGAAGGGACTTAGATTTTATTGGGCATAGTCTGCATAATGGAAAAGTATTGAACTAGGACACTGGAAACCTGACTTCCAGCCCCATTTTTACCTCTGGACTTCGTTTTTATATCTAGAATGAATTAGAAGACTAAATCCTCCGTTTAAAAAGACAAAAACTGTCAGGATAGGAAAAAAAAAGAGCTTAGATGTTTTTATAAGTGTTGTTACATGTAAAATAGTGACCCAGGAAGATTAAAAGTCGACAGTAAGAAAAACATATAATGGATAAATACCAACCAAAATAAAGTTGGTATATAATTTTTTCCCCTCAGCTGAGGACATTTTTTCATTAGTTTGGAGAGAGAGAGGAAGGGGGAGAGAGAAACATCAGTGTGAGAGAAAAGCATTGATCTGTAGCCTGCATGTGTGCCCAGACTGGGGGTCACCCACACTGGGAATTATACATGCCCCAGCTGGGGATTAAGCCCACAATCTAGGTGTGTGCCCTGACCAGCCATTGAATCTGCAGCCCATTGTTTATGTGACGATGCTCCAACCAACTGCGCCACACCAGCCAGGGCAAGTTTAACTATTTTAACATCAGAAAAAATAGATATCAAGAAAAATTATTAAAAGGAATAAAGAGGCTCTCTACAAAATGGTAAAAAATTAATTTTGAGCATGTAATACCTAATAATAAAACCTTAAAAAATAAGTAAAAAATGACAAAACCACAAGGAAAAATAGAAAAAATTCAATTATAATGTGAGATTGTCACACACTTATAACAGCTTTCTGTCCCTCCATAACTAAGTACCCCAGAGCTCATTAGACTAAAACAAGTTCTTATTGGTTCACAAGCCTTTGGCTTAGAATTCTGGGTGAGGCTCAATGAGAGGAATGGCTGATATCTGCATACACATATACACTCACCCAGCTAACAGACTGTGAGTACACTAGAATAGATACTTATATGAGGCATTCATTTGTATGGTGGCTTTATTTATGAGTGACATTATCATTTTTTCCCTAAAATTAGTACAAACATAATTAGTTAATTTTACTATATGTTTTGGGTATGGTTTGGTTTTATTGTTTATATTTCTATTACATGAGCATCTTGAAAGTATACATAATCCTTTAAGTATACATAAGATTCTTTAGTGGGTGAAATTCCTTCCAACACACAAATTGATCAACGTGTTTTAAACTTCTGTCTTAGGAGAAAGATACAAGAGTATGTGAACATCCACTCTCAGATATAGTGATTGCAGGTGAAGCCGCTCATCCTTTGCCACATACATTTCACCGCTTGCTTCAAACGATCTCCGATCTCATGATGTCCCTCCCCAGTGGCAGTTCATTACAGCAAATGGCCCTGAGGTAATGTTATGTCTAAGGAGTCGAGGTACATTGGAGAAGAGATTTTATGTTTAAATTCAAATTGCTTAGAAGTCCTCTTTTAATGGTAAGATACAAAGAATCCCTACATTATGTTAATAGTCCCTCCCTCTTCCTGTCATAATTTATAATTGCCCCCTTCTTAGTTTACACCTGTTTATTCCTCTGTAAAATACAGAACACATACTTCTTAGTGCTCTCGATTATCCGTCTACAGCAATCTTCCTCACTTTTCCCTCCCTCCTACCCCAAATCACTTGTCTGAGTGCTGCCTACGAGTAGAATTTTAAGTGTCACAAAAATGGAGAGGGAGCATGAAATCTCAAAAACAGAAATCAAAACAGGATTTTGAATTGAAAAGAATCTTAAGAAAAGTAGAGCCCAGTTATACATGACTAATCTTAAAACTGCCTTGAGGAACATCACCTCCTGTTAAGTTTAAACCTGCTGAGACTTTAGCATTTGCAGTGGGAACCTTCTCGTTAGACCCACACGTACTAGAGACTCACATAAGTAAATGCTCCACTGACTGTTACGAGAGATGGGTTGATGGAGTGATTTTGGCTACCCACACCCCATAATGGGTAAGGCCAACAGAGGGGAGATTCTTTCCTCCTTGCAGGATTTTTGAAGTTCAGGATATATTGTTACACTCTGAGGAATCAGTGTGGAATTGTAAGACTGATAAATCTGAGAAGCTGTCATAGTTCAGGTAACACTTGTCTACAAAAGTAATAAATTATCTTTTTTTGTTTCTGTGGCCTTGCTCTTCAAGTGTCCAATTTTTCTATATTTAAAATGAGTGAACTTTCCTTAAAATTTATCCCATATTTTTTCTTAGAAATTACCTTTATTTTTTAGAAAAGTCAGTAGCAATGTTTTTGTTTCCTGAAGTTTTTTAATCTACTTTTACCTAGATCATTAAGATTTCTTGAAATATTTGAATGTCTTAGAAATCCCTGAAACAGAATTATTTAGTATATTGTTTATGCCTTTTTAGATGCTGGAGTCTGAAATTCAAGCAATCCGATCACCAGTTCCTCCATCAGAGCAACGTCTTTCATCACATTAACAATATTTTGTCAAAATCAGATGATGGAGATAGTGAAGAGAGTTTTAGCATCAGTATTCAGTCTGGCTTTGAAGCTATGAGTCAGGTCAGTATCGCACAGTTATCCTGTTAATATTCAACAATATATTGAAGAAAAAACTGGAAGTCACTCATAAACAATTTGATGCTTTTATTTCTTATTTCATGTCTGTTTTGTCATAGGAAATTTCCGTTTGAGTAGTATAATCATTTATATTTGTCATTGGTAGGAATTATGCATAGTCATGTGCTTAAAGGACTTAACCAGCATTGTTGACATAAAAACGTCAAGCCGGCCTGCCATGATTGGCAGTTTGACAGATGGCTCCACAGAGACTTTTTGGGAATCAGGAGATGAGGATAAAAACAAAACTAAGAACATCACCATCAACTGTGTAAAAGGAATCAATGCTCGCTACGTATCTGTTCACGTGGATAATTCCCGAGATCTTGGGGTAAGAAAGGAAACTTGATTTGTAGCTCATTTGTTCTTTCAGACCGTTAGTAATCAGACACTCTAATTTCTGAGTTTAGCAAAAAGACAGAACTTTACCAAGCAAACAGCATTTTATATTTACCAAAGAAATCATAAGTCTAAAAACAGATTAATGTGACTGGGGGTACTGTGGAGCACCAATTCTAAAAAGAGCTCTTATTATTCATGTAGCATGTCTACAGCTAAACAGAATAGTGGGTGGGCCAAAAAGCCTGTTACTTTTTTTTCCATAAAATAAAAGACACGTTTTTAAATTTCACCAATAATATTATTGATTTGGATATTTTGAGTATGTCTGCTTTCTCCAGCTTTTGGCTTCTAGTAGGTAGAGGTCAGGAGTGCTGCTAAACATTTTCCAATGCTTTAGACAGCCCCACAGCAAAAAATAATTTGGCCAAAATGTCAGTAGTACCAAGAAACTTCACAAACCACTTTTGACACATGGGACCAGTTACAGCACCTTCTCCATGCACTGCACAAATCGTTTTTTGTGTTTCATTTGCCTTTACCTTTCTTGAAATAATAAAGCATAATACATCAAAAAGGTTGCATATTTTTTTCCATCTTTAATATTAAAATGGCTGCACAAAAATTCACCAATTTTAATGTTTCTTTTAAATGCACCCTGGTATGATAGCTGTCACGATACAATCTAACAAAATTGTTTCAGGTGAAGTTAAAGACAACTAAACACTACTAGAGCATCATGCAGAAAAAAAAAAAAGACATTTTGGCCAATCCAATAAGTGTCTTCTTTCTATACTTTTCTACCTCCATGCCTTTGTTTAAGCTATTCCTTTGGCTTGGAAGTCATCCCCGTAAACTCTCTCTCATATTGTCTCCATATCACTAAGACCCAGCAGAGAAATTCTCTCCTGATACCTCCTCTATAAAAAAATACGCCTTCCCTTCTCTGCTTTTTTATATTACTCTGGTGGCACTTAATACATTTTGACCTACACTGTAACTGGCTTTCTATTTCCACACCTCACCCCCAGCCATCATGGAGGGAGTGAGGGGAGTTCCCAGACTAACCTAAGTAATCATGATTTATATTCTACCTAGCCCTAGCTTGTCCACGTGCTTTAAATTAATTGAGCACTATTTTCAAAGGCACTAAACCAAGGAAAAAGAGTTCTATTTGAATGTTAGCACCACTGCCAAACTCCATACTTCTACCTCCGTTCCTAAGGAAAGATATTTTTCGGTAGCATTTTCCCTCAGAATGGATGTGTCTTATTAGCAGATATAGTATTCCTAAATCTCCTTGGATCAGTTTCAAGCTGCTCCCATCCATTTGCATACTTCCCTTTCCAGGAAGACCCAGAGTGGTGGGGTTGGGTCTCAGAGAGCCTGGATGGAATAAGCCAACCACAGAATTCCAGTCTGCAGTCAGAGAACTTCTTGCCATTCTTAGCCATCCCCAGTTCCTGTCCATCAGTACAGATTCAGTTTGCCCCTGCAGTTGAGTAAGAAAAGGGGGCTTACATCAGAGAGATGCAAATTAAAACCACAATAAGATGCCACTTCACACCAGTCAGGATGGCCATCATAACCAAACCAACAAACAACAAATGCTGGAGAGGTTGTGGAGCAAAGGGAACCCTAGTGCACTGTTGGTGAGAATGCAGACTGGTGCAGCCTCTGTGAAAAACAGTGTGGTGTTTCCTCAGAAAACTAAAAGTAGAACTGCCTTTTGACCTGGCAATTCCAGTGCTGGGATTATACCCTAAGAACCCTGAAACACCAATTCAAAAGAACCAGTGTATCCCAGTGTTCATAGCAACATTATTTACAATAGCCAAGTTCTGGAAACAGCCTAAGTGCCCATCAGTAACTGAGTGGATCAGAAAACTGTGGTACGTTTACGCAATGAAATACTATGCAGCAGAAAGAAAGAAGGAACTCCTACCCTTCTTGAAAACATAGGTGGAACTAGAGAGTATTACGCTAGGTGAAATAAGCCAGGTGGTGAAAGACAAATACCATATGATCTCACCTATAAGTGGAACCTAATCAACAAAACAAACAAGCAAGCAAAATAGAACCAGAGACATAGAAATAAGGAACAAACTGACAGTGACCGAGGGGAGAGAGGAGGGGGATAATGGGGGAGAAAAGGGAGAGGGACAAGTCAAGGAACATTTATAAAAGACCCATGGACACTGACAGTGGAGCGGGTGAGGATTGAATGTGGGAGATGGGGTGGGAGGGCAGGAGAGAGTAATGGGGGAAAAATGGGGACAACTGTAATTGAACAACAATAAAAAAATTTGAAAAGAAAAAGAAAAAGGGGCTTAGCTAATATATCATGGAGTTATCTTACCAGAAAGTCAAGTGTACTAAATCAGAACATTTTCCTGAATAGAACTCACTGCTCAGTACAAACTTATCTTTGATTTCTGGTACATTGTAAGCCAGGACATACTCTTCCCACCGAATAATGAGTCTACTCGATTTGAAGTTTTTGCCTTTAAGAAATTTCCTCTAAGTTATGTATCCTGATGCTTATGTACCTCTGTGTCCTCCAGCCTGCCTACCAGAGTGACTCATTTGTTGATTTGAATTCCATCAGCCTGTAGCACTTAAAGTATGCAGCTCTCCAAGGAAGTAATCTGTTTCTTGATGTTTCTAAATAAGAAAACTTATTTAGCCTTAAAGTCTGTGGCTCTTGTGCTGGCATAACAACTTAAGAATATTGAACTTCTACTGTTTGATATTTATTTTGTGTGTTAATGTTCCTTGCGTAGTTTAGCAAGGATCTCGAGGGGATAGAACCCATCATTCTCATGTATCCTTCTCTGAGTCCACGATGCAGTTGGGTACATTGTATAGTTACTTCTCTGAGTCCACGATGCAGTTGGGTACACTGTATAGTTAGTTAGGCTTCCTTTTTACTTGCAGAGCAGTGAGAATGCAGCAGTGAGAGTAGGACATGAGTGACAAGCAGAGCTGTTGAAAGATATCATGATAGAGTGCTTAAATGTTTAGACTTTGAGTAAAAAGAAGGAATGACAAGCTACTCTCTTAAAGCCCATGGAGAAAAATTGAAATGTGAGATTTAAAATGGAGTTTGTAAACATAAAAAATTACTGCAGTTGAAGGAAGTATGGTTGATTGGACAAGTGCAGTAAGGTCAGTTAGGAAGAACCAGTAAGGACAGGCAGAAAAGTTAATGTGATATTGGTAGGCTGTAAGAAATCATTGGAAGTTCTGAAACAGGAATATGGCATAGTAACTATTTTGAATTGTCTATTTTAGAATAAAGTTACCTCAATGACCTTCTTAACTGGCAAAGCAGTAGAAGATTTGTGCAGAATAAAGCAGGTAATTAAAGTTTTGTCATTAAATGTTTTGCTACCTAGTGAGAAATTTCTTCCCTGTCTCCACTGTTGAGTTCTTATTTTGGCATGCTACCAAAACATTACAGGAAATCATCTATTTGAAAACGCTAAATTAATAAGTGGTCCATATGCAGGGACAGGTACAGCCATCCCTGTGCTAAGCATTGCACCGGCATTGCCCCGAATGCTCCCTAGTCATGAGCAGTTCCAGTCCTCAGACCTGCCTCCTGCCCTCCACAACTGTATCATAGGCTTGACTCACAATTAACACCTTAATTCACCTACACTTCAGGTTAAAATGTAGGTTGTTGTCCTCTAGCCTGAAAAATCTATCACTTATAATACTGCAACTGCATCCAGGTTGCAAGTCAATGTACAAATTAACTCTAGAAACAGGGTAGGTTTTTTCTATGCTTGAATCTGAGATTCTGTATAAACTCACTTACTTGTATTAATGAAACTTTATCAGAGCTGTTCTTCTGTAGCTACTTTTCCGATGAACATGGACCACTTATTCTGTTTTGAAAATCAAATTGAAGGAATAAATTTATATGTTGGATTAAACAAACAATGAATTTTGCTTAAATTGTTAAAGAATTTGAGGAAATAATCTCATTCATTGAGATAGTATTTGTTTATGCATAATGCTCTTTTTAGGAAATTAACATTATCAATTAAAATAATGTTAATTAGATGTCTTTATAAGAATATAGACATCTTGAATCATTGGACAGCATAAGAACAGTTTTCATTTTTTTCAAGTGAGTAGTATCAGCCATTTCACAGTGCACTGAAATTTAATCTTTGAAAAAAAGTTAAATTCTCAATGAAATATAGTACAATAAGGAATTTCAAATTTGAAGTTACTTACACAGTTTTTCTTAAAAAGTAAAACAGAGGTAATTGTACATCAAGGGGTCAGCCAGGGGACACATACGAAGGACCCAGGGACGTGGACAACAGGGTGGGGCCTGACTGGGAGCGGGGGCAGGCTGGGTGGAGGGGCAAAGGGGGAAATGATTGGAGCAATTGTAAAACATAAAGATTTTACAGTATTTTAAAAATGCTTATTTTTAAAGGCCTTTAATGTGAAGATACACAAAACAAAACCTCATTGCTGAGCTTCTGAGTGTTTCTACTTATAGTTGGTGTAGATAACATACCGTCATATAAATTGTTAGTAATGGTTTGACTTTTTTTAACAGTTCATTTTTATTATATGTTTTCCATTAACATTTATCCCCCCCATACCATCTTCCACCCCCACCCACCACCCACCCCCTGCACTCAGTACAGTATTGTCCCTGACCGTGAGTTCTTTTTCTTTTATGCTCGACTCCTCCGCCCCGCTAGATGGTTTCCCTGGAGATGGTTTCTCTTCTATAACTTGTGCCTGGCGTTTTAATTCTCAACTCTGTCGCTTAGTGAGAATCCTTCTCCCTGTGTTAACCTCACTTTCTTCACCTAAATGATAGCTACTGTAGTGTTACTTATCCTCAAAACTTTAAATAAGATAATCAGTGTGAAAGTATCCAGTAAACTTGACTCTCAGTACAATTGTTTGTTATTTGAGCTTGCTGTCATTAGTGCTGAGTCTGGGACAGTGATAACACAGTGATGCATCTGTGTCAGGTTTCTGTCCCTTTTCTGCTCTGCCAGGTGGATCTGGATTCCAGGCATATCGGTTGGGTAACAAGTGAACTTCCAGGAGGGGATAATCACATCATCAAAATTGAATTAAAGGGCCCAGAAAATACACTGCGAGTTCGACAAGTAAAGGTCTTGGGCTGGAAGGATGGTGAAAGCACAAAAATCGCCGGCCAGATTTCAGCCGGTGTGGCCCAGCAGAGGAACTGTGAAGCGGAGACCCTGCGAGTGTTCAGACTCATCACATCGCAAGTGAGTGTCCCTACTGCATGTCCCAGCACAGGACATAGTACTTCAGTAATCAGATCCAGGGGGTAGCAAACTACCGTAGCACTTCCTAGACTGTTGGCTACAAATGGGGCCCATGGTTCTGCTCATAGTCCTAAACCCCTGTCTTTCATTTTACGTTCATAATTCTGAAAAGTAGTGGTGTGTAGCAGGAACAGCATGGTGATATTATAAAGCCAGCAGAAGCAACTGTGCGTCCTCTACCTGTCACAGTGGTGATTCTTGCCAGTGAATTCCTCTCATGCCCCTGTCCTCTTCACCAGGTATTTGGAAAGCTCATCTCAGGAGATGCTGAACCGACGCCCGAACAAGAAGAAAAAGCACTATTGTCATCACCTGAAGGAGAGGAAAAAGTATACAATGTATTTATTTGTATTCTAAAAATATTTATTACCCTTTTTCATTTCCTTTTGTTCAGTGAAGTAATCCATGTATTGCTATGTATTTTAATGGATATGTGGTATTAGTTTATGTGCAGTTCATATTTTTTACTTTAGTTAGAAAGAAGATAAAGGAACTATCAAAAGAGATTCATTATTCATGTCCAATCTAGCTAGTATGAGAGGTAACAACCAAATCTGCTCTATACTTCGGGCTGTTGTATTCAGATGTTAGCACTTGTAAAATTAACTCAGTCATTGACTGTGCCGTGTACCATCAGTTGTCTTCTTCCTGCATGTTATCTGTCTTCACAGTCCAGCCTAAAAACCTGTCTTCTCCATGAACTTTCTTTATGCTTTACCCCCAAACATAAAGGAGTTTTCTCTCTGCTAACCTTCGTAGGAATCTCTATGTGTCTCTTGGTTTCTCTCTTGGTATATTTATTTGTGTATATCTTTTACCACTTATTCTACTGAAGCACAGTTTCCCAAAGACCAAGTACATGTCTCGTTTGTCTTTATATCCACCACGGTATAAATACCCATGTGTTCAGTAAAGTTTTATTGGAATAACCTATTCTTACACTGTTCTTGAAATTTCTCCTCAAATGCAGCTGCTTTACTTAATTTGGTCTAAACTAAGCACTGTACCTAAGAGGAAGACCTTATCATTTCCAAAAAGAGAAGTCACCTCTGACATCCCAGTCAGTCTTGTATCTTTAGCTGTTACACATAATCACCTTGGCAGCCCTTTGAAAGATAATTTACCTAGCATAGCACTGTGCCTTCTCATGCAGTAGTATCTGAATCATCCACATTTTTCTGTTTGGGGTCTGTAAGAAAAAGATGTCATAAACTCTGGTAATTTCTTTCAGCACTTTTTGCAGATATCATTTGAAAGACTGTAAGACTATGTAACTACTCAGTAAACCAACTGAATTTTAGCAAACAGCAATTCTTTGCTTAAAAACCTTGAGAATCAGTGCCAAGGCCTCAAAAAGCTTGTTTTCTATCCTTAGATTTTAAGCCTCTTTGCCCCCCACCCCCACTAAGTCAATAAGGATACTATTAAATGTGTAAAAACTTGTGCAGTGACGTATTTTGAAGTACATTGAGATAGATTATTGTGCCCTGGAGTGATCAAAGAGGGCTTCTTGCAGGGGGTGCGGGTATTGGAAATGAGTTAGATCTGAAAGAGAATGGATGAAAGTTAGATCAATAGAGAAGGTGGGTCCAAGAGCTCGTTGGAGAGGCCTACTAGTAGCAGAGTATACATTGAGGTGTTATGGTTGAATAGGAAACACAATGGCGTATGTAATGGCAACACTTTGTGAGAAATCAGTGGTGACACTTTGGTTTGCAGGCCAGTGCTCAATACACTGAGCCACACCAGCCAGGGTTTGACATTTCCCTTTTTAGCCAAATGTCCTTTTCCTGAACTGAGCTTCAAAACCCTGAATGCAGGATATGAACTAATTAATGTTCACAATTTAGGAATAGATTCCATCAAAGTGACCCAAATTAACTAAAGAAATTCATGAAAAGATAGCGTACCTCTCTGAATATCTTAAATTTAGAAATTTTGTTCTTTTTATAGTCACTTTAGCCATTGGTGGTTTCTTCAAACTCTCTGTTGTCATAGTGTGTATTATACACCTCAGTTTAAAGTAAATTCACCTTTAAAAGTACCTACATAATTATTTCTCAAAATACTTTTTTCCCATTTATTTAAACAGAAAAACTCAGAAACAAAAGTAGTGCACCCATTGTTTTCATCCACCCTCTGCCTTGGTGACTGTCAGTTTCTCTTTTTATCTGTGAGCTTGGTTTTATATATATGTATGTATATATATAATATATAATCTTTTAAAAATATTGTACATTTAAGAGAAGTCATTTGGTATTTATCTTTCTCTAACTTATTTAACTTAGCCTAATGCCGTTAAAATCCATCTATCTTGTTGCAAATGGCAAGATTTCATTTTTTAGGGCTGAATAATATTCCATCATGTGTGTGTGTGTCACAATTTCTTTATCCATTCATTCACTGATGGACACTTAGGTTGCATCTGTTATCTTGGCTATTGTGAATAATGATGTGGTGAATATAGAGGTACATGTGTGTTTTGAATGAGTGTTTTCAATTTTTTTTTTCTGATAAATACCCAGAAGTGAGATTGCTGGATCATGTGGTAGCTCTACTTTTACTTTTTTTGAAGATTCTCTATATTGATTTCCGTACTGGATGTGCCAATTTACATTCCCACCAGCAACAGTGCACAAAGATTCCTTTTTCTGCACATCCTTGCCAGCACTTGTTATTCTTGTCTTTTTGACAATAGCCATTCTAACGGGTGTGAGGTGATATCTCATTGTGGTTTTGATTTGCATTTCCCTGATGATTAATGATGTAGAGCATCTTTTCATGTACTGTTGGCCATCTCTCTGTATGTCTTCTTTGGAAAAATGTCTGTTCAGATCTTCTGCCCATTTTTAATTAGTTGTTTGATTTTTTATTGCTGTTCAGTTTATGGATTTTAGATATTGGCCCCTTAACAGATACATGATTTTTTCCTATTCAGTAGGTTGCTCTTTCATTTTGTTGATGGTTTTCTTTGCTGTGAAGAAGCTTTTTAGTTTGATGTAGTCCCACATGTTTAATGTTTTGATACCTTAAAATGTAAAATGTGCAAATTTTATTCAGAAAGCCTGCTTTATTTTTTTCTCCCTTTTCCTATGTACAGGCAACATCAGATGCTGACCTGAAAGAACACATGGTTGGCATCATATTCAGCAGGAGTAAACTGACTAACTTACAAAAACAGGTTGGTTAATAGCCATTTCATTGTCTTCATCCATTTTGTTTGTTTTTAAGGTATAAAGTGTTTTCCAAAATTTATGGAGGCTTTTTCTTTTAATCTTCACCCAAGGATATGCTTTTATTGATTTTACAGAGAAAGAGGGTGTGGGGGGTCAGAGGGGTGGGGAGAGAGACAGACAGACAGACAGATATCAGTGTGAGAGAGAAACATATGCCCTGACCGGAAATCAAACCCACAACCTTTTGGTGCACTGGACAACATTCCAACCGAGTGAGCCACCTGGCCAGGGCTGGAGACCATTTTATGCTGTTGTATGGGTCCTGCAGAAGGTATCTGCCTTCCTCCAGAGAGAAAGTAGCATGTTGGCATACCTGCATCGCTTCAAAGATTCATCATGAGTACTAACTTTCTTACTTGCTGTTCTTTGTCATTTTTTATTATCAGGTAGATTGTTTCATTTTAGTGTCAAACGCCCAACTATATTAGATTTCATTTGTATTTCCTATTTTACCCACTGTCTTTTGTTTGTTGGTTGATTTCTTTTTATTCTGCTGACCAGTTATGTTAACTGAACAGTGTTAATATTTTTACTTACTAGGAGATTGGGAAGTATCAACACATTGTTCATATAATGGAGAGTTAAATGACATAAAAATTAGCTCTTCAAATGTCAAAAAATACTGAATTTAAGTTAGTGCATTATTTTAATTTTCATCACCATTAAATTTTATAAGTAGATGACAAATTTATTTGTGCTTTATCTTTTTAACAGCTTTTCATTGAATCTTAGATGTTACCAGTCATAAAATATGCTGTTATTTTGTATATCACTAAAAAAGAAAATTTGCTGACAATTAATTTTGAATACCATCAATTATAAAACACATTATCGATTGAAATAGTGTGGGGTGGGGGGCGGATTTGCCTAGAGGTGATAAAATATGGTAATTTGTTTTTGTTTGATGTTTTAACTATAGTCAGTGGCCTTAGTAACTTGTATATAAGTAGATTCTATATAGTAGTTGATTTAACTATTCAGACTTTTAATCATGATTCCCATAGTTTTCCTTAATTGTTTTTAAGATGAATTGAGAGAATGATATGACGTATTGTAGAATTAACTGAGAAGAAGAGTATTAAGTTGAGTATCAACTAATATTCTTGTCTTTTTAAAAAAACAGTAGGAGTAGTAAATCAGACTTACAAATATGTTTTACATTTTCTTTATGTTGCTGTGTCACCTTTTAAATAGGTTTGTGCTCACATAGTTCAGGCCATTCGCATGGAAGCCACCAGAGTTCGTGAAGAATGGGAACATGCCATATCAAGCAAAGAAAATGCCAATTCTCAGCCCAATGATGAAGATGCCTCCTCCGACGCTTACTGCTTCGAACTGCTCTCTATGGTCTTGGCGCTGAGCGGCTCCAACGTGGGCCGGCAGTATCTGGCTCAGCAGCTCACTCTGCTCCAGGATCTCTTCTCGCTGCTCCACACAGCGTCCCCTCGAGTCCAGAGACAGGTGACTGGCCACACCACTTACCTTCTGGCTTATTTTGTCGCTTGAAACATTGTTAAAAATTAAACTAGTAACATATAGGACCTTAATTATTGGTTTTTATTTCATTCTGTTTCAGGTTTTGGATTGTATTTTAACTCTTTGCTTTTTATTTTTGACTCATTTTAATGAGGATATGGAAGAGCAAAATAATACTTTATTTTACTAATGTGCTGTTGTGATAAAGACTATTATAGCTACTGATAGTCTCATACTTTGAAATCTATAATATAATTTTCCCTCAATCCTGACCAGATAAAAGACATGTTTTTTCTTGCTGCCGTGAAGTGGAAATTACCACTTGGGAAATAAAAAAATAGTGCTTAAATCATATTTCTGTCCTTCTCAAAGCTTTGAATTCATAGAATGTCAGCTAGGTTCATTAAAAAAAATAAAATTTAAAACTTTAAAAGACCAATCTTTAAATAGAATTCTTTCCTTTTATTTTCTTTAACAGGTGACCTCCTTACTAAGACGAGTTTTGCCTGAAGTGACCCCCAGCCGTCTGGCCAGCATCATAGGCGTGAAATCCCTCCCCCCAGCAGACATCAGTGATATCATTCACTCCACAGAGAAAGGGGATTGGAATAAGCTGGGCATCTTGGACATGTTTCTAGGCTGCATTGCCAAAGCGCTCACAGTACAGCTGAAGGCCAAAGGGACTACCATCACAGGAACAGCAGGAACCACCGTGGGCAAGGGGGTTACCACAGTCACCCTTCCGATGATTTTCAATTCCAGGTTGGTTATTGCGGGTGTTTTAGTGCTAAAATAAAACAGAATGAGCTGTTGTTTAGAGAAATGAGACGGGATGTCAGATTCCACCTTATTTGCTACAAATGACTGACCAATATATTACAAAGAATGCTGTGTATAATGAAAGTTTTATTTTGAATTAGCAGGGAAAGGTGTCTGCTGAATGATGACCTTGGAATACTTCCCATGTAAAAAAAAATTATAGTTCTTTACATCACACCATATACAAAAATAAACTTGAGATCAATTAAAGCTTTATGTATATTTCTTTAAAATTCTACAAGGACAAATAATAGAATATTTTTGTAATCTTTAATTTGGAAAAACTCCCATGAATGAAACAAAAAACCAAACACAGAAGAAAAGATTCACCGATTTTACTACATAAAAATGAAAATTAACTGATACACAATACTTTTAAATATCTTTTTTTAAAGATTTTATTTATTTATAGAGAAGGAGAGGGAAGGAGAAAGAAAGGGAGAGAAACATCAATGTGTGGTTGCCCTTCACATGTCCCCACCTGGGAACCTGGCCCGCAACCCAGGCATGTGTCCTGACTGGGAATGGAACTGGCAACCCCTGGTTCACAGGCCCACGCTCAATCCACTGAGCCACACCAGCCAGGGCGATATACAATACTTTTAAAATATAAGCAACTGACTTGGAAAAAATATTTAACACCTATAGTAGACAGTGAATTATTAGGCATAATATTAGAAGAATGGCTGCAAATCAGTGAGAAAAAGACAACTGATAGACAACAAGAAAAGTTAGTTCAGGGAAGAAAAGCTACAAATGCCAGTAAGCAAATGAAAGACACTTTACCGGTAATCAGAGAAATGTAGATAAAACAGTAGGAAAATGTCTTTGCATTATCAGCATTATGAAGAAATATGCATTTTTAATGATACATAATATAAATGGCTACAGTCTTTTTGGATGTCTTAGATAGCATATCACTATATTCATAATACGCATATCCTTTGACCTACCAATTCCACTTCCTCAACTGTTCACATGTGCACAGTTGTGTTTGTACATGTGCACAGATACATATGCAAGGAAGTTTATGCCAGAATTATGTCTTACAACAGCATATTAGAGACATGCTAGTAAAAGAGTCAAACCATGATATTAAGCAAATAATATCAGAATATAAATCAATGTATTGCTTACTTTATCTCCATAGACTTGCTAGGGGAAAAAATGCCAGCTGAACTCAAAAGTAGTATGCTTAGTGATGTAGTTGACATTTTCTGTTGTGAGCTCTTTTTTATCTGTATGTAGACAAACAGTTTGTGGTCTATGGATATACTTTAAATAGCCCTGTCCTAGAAAATGCATACACAAATAATATATAAACAGAAATATTTCAAAGGAAGCATATATCAGAAAAGCTACTCTCTTGCTATTGAAGACACAGATAATGGTAATGTGTTGATGATTTTTTTTAAAGTGCTTTAATTGATTGGATCATTTAAAGGATTAGAGTGCTGCATGTTGAAATAAAAGTTTTCATCTTACTCATTTTTTACTATCACTGATTGTGCACTCACTGACTTTTCTTTGCAGTTACATTCGACGAGGTGAAAGTCATTGGTGGATGAAGGGCTCAACTCCCACCCAGATCTCAGAGATCATCATTAAACTTATTAAGGACATGGCGGCAGTAAGTTTGCATCCTGCTGAGCATTGTGTCAGTGAAATGCAGTAGAAATCTTACTAATAAAACAAGCAGCTTATTCTACTGAATTATAGGAGAAGTACATTAGTGTTATTTTGGTTAACTTAAAGGTTTTGTTTAACAGGATAACTATTGCACCATTTATCTTTTCAGTTAATTATAAATTTGTCCTCTGTGTAAATTATGTTCATTGCAAGCCTCCAAGTTCATTTACTTGGGAATTATAACATAAGTCTTCCAAAACTTTAGAACTTAAATGATGATATTATATAATCCTTTTCAGTTCTCAAGGTTTATAAAATCTTTACTCTTCTTTATTAATGTCTTACATACTGTCTTTGGATATTAGCTTGGTGGGGAGATCTGGAAGTGTGGAGGAAGGGAATTATTTACCAGAGTGCCTTGCTCTCACTGGGTACTCTGTACTGGTATTTTTCTTACATTCCATTATCTCCAGGAGTTCAGCCTGAGGAGGACACGGTATTGTGAGTTATAGGTTTCTGAGAGGTAAAATAGATGGTGGGCCATTATGAAGGAGGGGGGATTTGAACTGCCCCTTAAAAGACTGATAGAATGTGGATATGAGATGAGAGAAGATACTCTGGAGAGATAGAAAGTCCTTTCGCTTTCCCCAACCATGTGGACATTTCCTCAGTCAGAGAAATGGAGAATTTTTTCAGTTCTCAAATAGGCTTTTTCAGTATGTTCACTGGATGGAAATATTTAAGAAAACTGTTTAGCAACACCTAAATTCTGTAGTACTTAAAAAGTGATAGTAATTGGTAAAAATCAAGTTAGAAAATAAAGGAGGTTGAAGTTTGAACCCATTTATGCTCTTGGGCTCCATTAATATTCACCTGAAGCAATTAGCTCAGCTGTATAAATGTCATGTTAATTAAAAAGGTTTCATAATTGAAATTTCTCAAGCTTAGGAACTTTAGTACTTACATTTTTTATCAAAATGTAAAAGGACTTCCAGCCAAAATAGATGTGTAGGTAGAAGAAGCTTTGTTTCCTCACACAACCAAAAGAAGGACAACAACAAATTTAAAAACAAAAAACAATCAGAACTGGCAGAAAATCAAACTGTATGGAAGTTCAACTACTAAGGAGTTAAAGAAAAAACATTTATCCAGACTGGTAGAGGGGCGGAAATGGACAGCTGGGATGGAGAGGACATGTGGCAAGGTGGCATCTGGCAGACCAAGTGGTCCCACGTTTGTGTGTGGATAAACCAGGAGGAACAACTGGGGAGTGAGACAGACCTCTCAACCCAGGGTTCTAGCGTGGGGAAATAAAGCCTCAAGACCTCTGGCTGTAAAAACTTCTGGAGGTTGCTGCAGGGGGAGAAACTCCCAGTCTTACAAGAGTTCATTGGAGGGACCCAGGGGGTCCTAGAATGTATACACACCCACCCCCTGGGAAATCAGCACTAGAAGGGCCTATTTCTCTTGTGGGTAGCAGGGGAAGTGACAGTGGGGTGAGAACTGAGCAAGCAGCATTGTTTCCTTTCTGACCCCTCCCCCACATACAGCGCCACAACATAGCAAAGGGGGGTGCCCCACCCTGATGAATACCTAAGGCTCCACCCCTTACAATGTAACAAGTACACTGAAACAAAGAAATATGGCCCAAATGAAAGAACAGATCAAAACTCCAGAAAAAGAACTAAGTGACAAAGAGTAGCCAACCTATCAGATGCAGAGTTCAAAACACAGGTAATCAGGATGCTCACAGAAATGATTGAGTATGGACACAAAGCAGTGGAAGAAGGGAAGGCTATGCAAAGTGGAAAAAAAGGAAAATATACAGGGAACCAACAGTGAAGGGAAGGAAAACAGACTGAAGTCAAGAATTTGGAACAAAAGGAAAAAGTAAACATTTAACCAGAACAAAATAAAGAAAAAAGAAATAAAAAAAAATATGAGGAGAGGCTTAGGAACCTCTGGGACAACTTTAAATATTCCAACATCCAAATTATAGGGATGTCAGGAGGAGAAAAAAAGAGCAAGAAATTGAAAGCTTATTTGAAAAAATAATGAAAGAAATCTTCCCTAATTTGTTGAAGGAAGCAGACATGCAAGTCAAGGAATTACAGAAGGTCCCAAACAAGATGACTGTAAAGAGGCCCACTCTTTATAGACACATCATAATTAAAATGCCAAAGGTTAAAGATAGAAAGAATCTTGAAAGCAGCAACAAAAAAGCAGTTAGTTACCTACGGGGAGTTCCCATAAAACTGACAGCTGCTTTCGCAAAAGAAACCTTACAGTCAAGAAAAGGCTAGAAAGAAGTATTCCAAGTTATGAAAGGCAAGGACCTACATCCAAGATTACTCCATCCAGCAAAGCTATCATTTAAAATGGAAGGGCAGATAAAGTGCTTCCCAGATCAAGAAAAGGCTAGAAAGAAGTATTCCAAGTCATGAAAGGCAAGGACCTACATCCAAGATTACTCCATCCAGCAAAGCTATCATTTAGAATGGAAGGGAAGATAAAGTGCTTCCCAGATAAGGCAGAGTTAAAGAAGTTCATCATCACCAAGCCCTTATTATATGAAATGTTAAAGGGACTTATCTAAGAAAAAGAAAATCAAAACCATAACCAGTAAAATGACAAAAATCTCATAACAATCAACAACTGAACCTAAAAAACAAAACAAAAGCAAACTAAGCAAACAGCTAGAATAGGAACAAAGTCACAGAAATGGAGATCACATGGAGGGTTATTAGCTGGGAGGGGGAGGAGGGAGAATGAGGGAAAAGTTACAGGAAATATGAAGCATAATTGGTAGGTACAAAATACATAGGGGAAGGTTAGGAATACTATAGGGAATGGAGAAACCAAGGAACTTATATGTATGACCCCTGGACATGAACTAAGGGGGGAAATGCTGGAGGGCGGGAGGGGTGATGCAGGGCAGAGGGAGGATAAAGGGGAGAAAAAAATGGGACAACTGTAATAGCGTAATCAATAAAATATACTTAAGAAATTTTTTAAAATGTAAAAGGAAATTGCCTTGAACTCTAGAGAGTATTGAGAGTGTAATTTATTTTCTTTTGCATCATCAAAATAGTGATTAGAAGTTGAGTTTTTCATAGGGCAGTGAAAGATTTTTATTTCAAAACTATGCCCGTTGATTAGAATTCCACTAACACATCTCTCCCTTTATGGGAGAGATGTTATTACAGAGAATAGAATTTACTACTATGATTATACATTTCTAGTTGCTTATTAAATTATTTTCTATTCAACAGGGTCATCTGTCAGAAGCATGGTCCCGCGTGACAAAAAATGCCATTGCAGAAACCATCATTGCCTTGACCAAGATGGAGGAAGAATTCAGATCTCCAGTGAGGTGTATTGCAACAACAAGGGTAGGATTTTTTTCGTTTGGTCCATATCGTTGCACGGTCTTTTTCAGTAATATGTTTGAACAAATTTGAATCAATAAGTCAGCTTAACTCATCTTTTTTTTTAACCAAATATTATACTTAGTTAAAAAGCATGAAGGGCTTTTTTAAATTATGAACTGAGTCGTCATTAATATTCCCTGTTATGTGTTCTTTATCAGTTGTTTTCATTGTCATTTAGGAAGCTTAGAGTATACTGGTTAGAAAAGGCTAAATTTCCTCATATGTCAGCATATTGTCTTTCCAATGGTGTATTTACTGTGGCTTACACAGTAATTTTGGTGTCAGCATTATGCTGGGACAGACTGAGGTCCTTCGAAGACAAGGCACTCCCTACTCCTTTGAGTGTGGCCCAGTTGTCCTCAGGCAGAGCCCTGTAGCATGTTTACTGGATTTATAGGCCTTACTCTTTTAAAAAGCAGAAGTTTGTGCCTGGGGTGGGGTGCAGTGGGGCCAAACCTCTTCGAGAGTGGGATTCCATTCTCAGATGACACATCTGTAGGAATTTTTAACCTCCCAAAATTTCATGTTCTGTGTGCTTCCAGAGGAGATTTGAGATTTCCTAGAAGCAGGGTGGTGTGACAGCATTGGGAATAAGTAAACACTGGTGAATATTACTTACATTAATTCTCAGAAGCCTGAAAAGAAGACACATTATACTTTCCTCGGGCAGAGAGAAGCAGTAAACACTCTGTCACGAGTGAGCAGCATGTCTCACGCAGTCACTGGCGGCATCCCTGTCCCTGCCTGCTTCTGTTCTGTTCTGTCGTTCTGCACTCTCCTTTTTTCTCACACACTTTATTTTCCTTCTTCTGTTTTTTCTTTTTCTATTTTCCCCGATACTCTTTGTATCCAGTGACACTCACATGCACTTCTTAGAGTTAAGAAATTTAATTTTTTTTCAGTAATGCAGAAATATATTATTCTATGTAAAACTGAAACTTACTCTGGAAGCCTCAGAACGTGTTGAACTGTTTTTGAGGGCACTTTTCTGAAGTTGTTAGACATTTACTTTACTGGTTAGACATTGACCTATCTCTGACAAAGCACACCAAGCAGAGTGCTAGGCCATGAGGGGCATGCAAAGGCTGCGAGTCACTGTTGTCTACAAGAATCTAGTATGTACCCAACTACTCATGCGACTGTGCAAAATCAAACACCTTCCTGAGAATTTAATACCTCAGGGAGATGATACTGGATGGAAAAATTTGCAAGAGGCATTGGTGTATTAAATATGTAAATTTATTTATTGATATAGTGTTTCCATATTAGACCAATAAAGGATAATTTTATACATCAGGTAGAAAATAGACTGGTTCATCAGAGCAACATTTATTCAGTACATATATGAGTGCATACTCTGCACATGGCATATACACATGAGTATGTTTGCCTGGTGCCACATCAGGAAGTTTTGAGAACCACTGGCTATGTACCTATTTTCAAATCCAGCTGACATTTATTGAACTGTGATCATGTACCAGACAGTCGACACTGCGAGTCTTTCCTAAGTGTTCAGTGGTGTGACAGCCTTTCCTTTCAACAGCTCTGGCTTGCGCTAGCCTCACTGTGCGTTCTGGATCAGGACCATGTGGATCGTCTCTCCTCCGGACGATGGATGGGAAAGGATGGACAACAAAAACAAATGGTGAGATCAAAATTATTTTATGGAAGATTACTTTGTTTCTAGTCTGTGTTAGCTTAGCTTTAAATAAAGAAAAACACTGTAAGTGAAACTACATAATTAGTTGCACTCTTGAAAAATTGTGTCACACTGCCAAAGTTCACCTCACAAGGGTCCCCTCTTTGTAGTGTACCAGGGGCTTTAATTATATAAAAGAATTTTCCCTTTTTCTCTGAGACATGTTTGCATCACATTATATTTTTTTAATCAGTTTTATGGTAAGAAGGAAATAAAGCAGTAAGAGACAGTATGACATTACTGTTTCTTCAGAAATGTACTTAACGTAGGTCTGATACGTATCTTTGCATTCACTGTAAGGAAAGACCTTTTATTAATTGTTCAAGTTTCAAAATTAATAATTTATTCATTTAGCATCACAATGTTTGAAAAATGTACAGAAATTTTCTCAAGTTATTAAGCAAAGTAGATTGTACATGTTTATTTTATTAATCATTGAATTGGGGAGGGAATTTTATTATTTGGTACACTTGCCATCATTCTGTTTAAGGTTCAGATTCCAAATTCTTAATAGACTTCAGAATAACAGGCTTTTACTGTTGAAGATAAATTGCATTCAATTTGTGTGAATATTGAGACTCCCTCGTTAATCTAATGTAACCTATGAAAACGTCCTGTTTTAGCCTATGTGTGATAACCATGATGATGGTGAAACTGCAGCGATCATTTTATGCAACGTATGTGGGAATTTATGTACCGACTGTGACAGATTCCTTCATCTTCATCGACGAACCAAAACTCATCAGAGACAGGTGAAGATCTCTGCCTTTACACGCAGAACACTGTCTAGGGCATGAAGTGTATTCAGTAAATTTGGTGGGAGGGAGACTTGGTGTCATGCGAAAAAATGGACTTTGGAATCAGACAACTCAGTGGAATTCTCAGCTGCCTCACTTACCAACTGAATAAATCAAACAAGTTGTTTAGTCTCTCTAAAACATTTATTAAAATGGAACTATTGTAGAGATTAAAGAGAACATTAGAAATGCCTGGAACTTTCTAGAGTGGTTCCTAAATAAAAGCCACTGTTATTATTGAATAAATTAAATTTTATACTTTTCTTTCAGAGTGATAAATATATTTTCCTTTTTTAAAATGATACAGGTCTTCAAAGAAGAAGAAGAAGCTATAAAGGTCGACCTCCATGAAGGCTGCGGTAGAACCAAATTGTTTTGGTTGATGGCACTCGCAGATTCTAAAACCATGAAAGCAATGGTGGA
Source organism: Tonatia bakeri (assembly GCA_004024845.1). Taxonomy (NCBI): domain Eukaryota; kingdom Metazoa; phylum Chordata; class Mammalia; order Chiroptera; family Phyllostomidae; genus Tonatia; species Tonatia bakeri. The sequence continues at coordinate 37,514 of PVIA01010743.1, forward strand.
ATTCCGAGAGCACACAGGTAAAAGAGGATTTAAAGGAGATTGAACCACGCCCACCCCGTTGTCCATGTCCGTGGGTCATTCATACATGTTCTTTAAGTAGTCCTTTCCCATTTTTCTGCCAGGTAGGAATTGGCTATAGGAGTGGGGGCAGGATGGGCAGAGGAGGGAAAAGGGGGAAAAATTGGGAGAACTGTAATAGAATAACAATTTTAAAAATCTTTAAAAAAAGAGTAGAGGAACTAAGCCACCAGTAGCAAAATATTATATCTACCCTGGCTTGGAAGGGTTCCAAAGGCTTTCACGTTCTTGGCAATACATTTATAGTATTGATCAGTGGATTAGGAAGTCTAATGTAATTTGCTTAGTTTGGTCCTTATCATAAATGTGTGCAATTTTATTTTTTTTTAAAAGATTGACCCATGCCTATTGGTTACCATTAAACTGGATGTTAGTTTAATTCAGTTATTTAATGTGAATAATTTTGAGTGTATTCTGATAAATAAGTATGATGACATCATTGGTTACTGTATTATATTTACTAGACAATGTTGAGTGTTAGAGCATCAGTCTAAAAGTTAGGAAACCTGGTTTGCCACTAACTAGTTGTGTAACCTTGGGCCAGTCATTTTGTCTCCAAACCATGTGGTTTTTCGTTTATATTTATGTATAAAGTAAGTCTGGTATATTCTCAGCTTAGAGTTATATTAAATCTTAGAGATTCTCAATTTTCAGTACCTCTCTCATCTGCCATTTGACTGACACAAATTTCTGATGTTGGAATTAGTTGTAAACCTGAATAAATTTAACTTTAGATATGAGTAACTTTTCATGCTACAAGAGCATGGTCTTTTTTCTTAGAGCTGATTTTTTCCCTATAATCTGGCCATGCTGTATGTAACATTAATAAATGTTCTAATGTTGAATCATCATTGGATTCATAATATAAACTATCCTTTTTTAAAAAATTTTTAAGTTCAATACATTACTACTTAGAATTTTGTATCTGTATTTAAAAATGATCTTGATACAGATTTTTCAAATTTTTCTGTTCTTTCTTGTGTTGTTCTATTCTTGTTTTTGTGGATCTATTTGATCTTTATTTCAAATTTTAAATTTTTTTCAAATTTCTCTATGATCTCTACTTCCTTGGGTGGGAATTTTGGTTTCCAAGTTTTATAGTCTCTAATGAGGTTTTTTCCTATGCATTTTAATTATTGTTATTGTGAAAAGGCACTTAAAGCTTTCCTTTCTTCTGTGTATTTTTATTTAATTTTTATTGTTATATTTTGTGTGGTATTATGCTGTTTTAGTGGGGGACTTGCCATATCTGCTCAGCCTGCTCTCTTGACTAGAAGTCCAGTCTAATTCTTTTTACTGAAAAAAGTATAAATAAATCAGTTAAAAATTCATTTGGCTTTAGATATAGCTCTTCAAATTCTGATCCCTTTTTTTGTGTATTTACTTTGTAATTAGGGCAGTTTACAGTCCTTCAGCTGTAAAACTTCCAGGCTGATTTCCCAGTGATGGCATCTGATGCAAACCTGGTTTGCTTGGTTTTTAAAAAATTATATTAAAATATGTAGAAAACATTCTTAAGGAGGATTTTTCTTTTTTTGCTTGGACCTAGGCAAACCCACCACAAGTAGCTCAGAAGCATGCCGCTTCTGTGGTTCCAGAAGTGGAACAGAGTTATCTGCTGTTGGCAGTGTTTGTTCTGATGCAGATTGCCAGGTGAGTGTCCCAGGAAGGGCGGTTCACATTCCCACATGACACCCTTCCCTTCATGAAAGGAAGAGTGTGAGTTCAGCACCGCTCCATTTTTCTAAATTAGGGTATTACCCATGTCCAGAGTTAAGTGCTTTGTCAAAGCTGGAGAATGGATCAGACAGAGCACTGGAACCCAAACCAGACATTTTTTGTGTGTTTCCCAACTGTAATCAGCATATATATCTAACCTTTGCTTTTGTGTTAGAAATGGTTAAAAATTTATGGATTGTACTTCCTTTGCCTCTTATACATACTTTGTTCACTTATTTTCCTAAGATTAACTTCCAGTATCCAAAAGTTCTTTAGTCCTAAACATCTGTATATATTCCATGTTATTCAAAATTTTTTTAAGATTATATTTATTTATTTTTACGGGGTGGAGGGAGGAAGAGAGGGAGGAAGAGAGGAAGAAAACATCAGAAACATTGATGTGTGAGAGAAACATCGATCAGTTGCCCCTTGCACGCCCCCAACCTGGGACCTGGCCCATAAGCCAGGCATGTGCCCTGGCCAGGAATGGAACTGGTGACCTTTTACCCTGCAGAACAATACCAATCCTACTGAGCTATGCTGGTCAGGGCTCAAACATTTATGATTCCTCAAATTAGTTAACAAGAATTTGGCTAGCACCCAAATAGTGAAAAATACCTGTATTTTTTTTTAATCCCCATTTTGGCAAGGAAGTGGGTAGTGATTGGGAGATTGTATGTCAGTTGCTTTATGGCTATGCATGATAACAGATTAAACTTCTAATTCACTTTTTATCAGTATTCCCTTTATGTGGAGTGAAATTTTTTTAATCACATTAAAAGAAAAACTGACTTTGTTAATAACCCTAATTTACATTCAAACAATAAAAATCACTTTATTGTAACTTATCCCTAATATGTAGTTACTGTGGGAAGTATCTTGGAAAATGAGTATAATGTATATGATTACCAGGATATGTGCTTCTTTGATATTTTGTGTGCCACTGTAATTCGTCTTTACTAGGAATACGCTAAGATAGCCTGCAGTAAGACGCACCCTTGCGGCCACCCGTGCGGAGGCGTGAAAGACGAAGAGCACTGTCTGCCCTGTCTGCACGGCTGTGACAGAAGCGCCACCGCGCTGAAGCAGGACGCGGACGACATGTGCATGATATGCTTCACGGAGGCGCTCTCGGCAGCACCGGCCATTCAGGTTGTCCCAGCTTTTAATGTGGTGAATGTGGCTAGGCTGTTACCGTCAGTAGAAAACGTTCCACTAATACCTACCAACTTATTAAAGAGAAAATTCTGTCTCTTAGGTTCTGTTTATATTCTGTGTGTTTAACTTTAATTTGTAATTTGTGTGAGCCTGTGTAAGTAATAGAATGCATAAAGTGTTCATAGGGATGAAAAGTAGATAATCCAGTAAATTCTCTCTTCTTAATTTTCAAAATCCAGAGTGGCATTTAATACATTATGTAACTGATCTATTCAAAATGATGCAGTGATGTATGCTTCTATACCTAATATATAATATCTATAATATTAATACATGTTATTATTTGCTAGATATAGTTTTTTTACTTTCACTCATTGTTGTTTTATAATTCTAGTTCTTGTGATTCTAAGGTAATATTCTCTTATATATCTTAAATCTTTTAGTAGTTTCCTCTTATTTTTATAAGATATAGAATTGAGTGATTCTGCACTTTTCCTAACCCAGCTTACTCGCTATAAGACGGCATTGATATATGTATGCTAAAAAAACTGGGAGAAGCTGAAGATCTACCTAATGTCTTCTAAACAGTAGAAAACTGCTAAAATTTTATTTAACTCAATTTCTTGATTCTTCCCTTACCTGCTTTCAGAAGCGTCATACATGGAATAATCTGCCAGTTGCTGGTGTTACCGTTATTGCAGTTGCTTATATCCTTCTCTTTTCTTTCTTTAAGCTGGACTGTAGTCACGTATTCCACTTACAGTGCTGTCGGCGAGTTTTGGAAAACAGATGGCTTGGTCCAAGGATAACATTTGGATTTATATCTTGTCCCATCTGCAAGGTATGGAGAGGATCAGAAATTGTCCACTTTGATCTGCTTTCATCTTTATCTTTGTCTTTCACCTTTCAGAATAAATATGTGTCAGTATCTCTCAGTGTCCTTTCAGTTAACTTGTTTTACCACCACCCCCCTGTTTCTGCTGTCCTTATTGGGTTTCTGCTGTACCTGGGAATATTATAGATCTAGTATAATGCATCTCAAAATAGTAATTATCAATTGAAAGCTTGTTAAACTAAACATACTGCATTATATAATTCATTTAGACATCACCAAGCATTGAAGGGCATGTGTCACAGCTTTCAGGTCCCCTGAGAGCTGGGGTCACATGACATGACAGTGAGTGACTGCCAGAAAGAAGAACGAGCCTCTGGCACTTGTAGGTGTTGATACCTGCATTAAAGAGTGTAACCTGAACTCTCGGTGCCATTAAGCCAGATTCTTTTAGAGCCCAAATAAAATAAGATTTTTGACAAACATCTCTACAAAGGTAGTAATAAGCAAAATAGCAAGTTGTCTTGTCAAGCTAATAATAATTATTTAGAAAACCTTTGTTTAAGAATGTGACTAGCATTGCCTTCTCTAATCTTCTTTTTTTTTCTATTTAGTTCTCCCTATTTTCTTCAGATTTGCAGGTTGGTATATAGGGTATGATATGGAACGACAACATAATCATTGCTTAGTTAAACTGAGAAATAATCAAAAAGATTGTAGTATTTGCTTTCCCAACTCATATCGTGCCACCAATAAAAGGTCATTAAGAAATGACACATGAAAGTGGTACCCAAAATATGACCTGCCTATTCCTGTCACCTGACATTCTACCCTAGCTTCGAGGAGCCACTGCACGCACAGAAGGAGTGTGTCTTCTTTGTGGTGGCAAGGTGACCTTTCCTTCCCAGCACAGCCCGGGCAGCAGCAGGTGCGCCCCCACTCAGGAATGTGAAGCTAATAAAATGGAATTTTCACATTCTGCGCCTCACTTCCTCCATTTTCCCTGCTCTTGGGAAAATATGGGCTTGTGAGGACTTTGCTAGATTACTTTTAAATGGCATTTTATTTAGAAAAAAATTAGGTATCTCCTAGCACAGTGCTTGGCACTTTGGTGCAGTTTAGTTAATAAATGATTCTCTGAAAGGATGTTTATTTTTTAAATTTCAGAACAAAATCAATCATATAGTATTAAAAGACCTGCTTGATCCAATAAAAGAACTTTATGAGGATGTCAGAAGAAAAGCCTTAATGCGATTGGAATATGAAGGTCTGCATAAGAGTGAAGCCATCACAACTCCTGGTGTGAGATTTTATAATGATCCAGCTGGCTATGCCATGAATAGATATGCATATTATGTTTGCTACAAATGCAGAAAGGTATGCTATGAATTATACTAAGAATTTTTAAGAACTAGAGATTGTCTATGTGATTAAGAAGTTGAATTGTATTCAATTATTCTTACATCTTAAATCTGAAGTTTAAAATGAGAAACTTGGTACTATATTTCAAGTTGAATCTATTTACTTAATTTGTTTCGAGATATTTTTTAACCTATGCAGACTATTTCCAAAACATGATATATTGCTGTACACAAGCTACTTCCCATCAGTAATAACCTCCTGTTTGCCAAACGCAGTTGGTTCTTGAATAAACTTCTCCTACTTGATTCTTTTGAGCATTTCCTCCTTAAATCCTTACTTCCTTGCCTTCCGGCAGAACACTTCAGTATTCTCCTCCCTCTCTAGTCCTTCGTCTTTAACTCCCTCCCAGGGTTCCCTTTTATTCACTTGCCACTTTCGTATTTCCCAGCTCGCCATCCTTGCCTGATGGTACCTCCTTATCTTTGGTGACCTCCTGTGCACCCATGCCTTTGCTGACCACCTGTAATATTATGACCTTCCAAAGTTGTTGAGATTTAGATACAAATATTAAACTGCCTTTCAGACATTTGGATGTCTCACAGATATTTCAGAGTTCATATTTGTAGTATTCCATTCTGACTCTCAGTCTCCAGTGTTAATTTACAAAGTCCTTGCAATTCTGCCTTTAAATCTCTCTCGAGTTTTTGGGGGGGAGTTCCCCTCCTATGACATCTTCAGCAACCCTAATGATTTTCTTTGGTAATTATGGCAGGCTTTTTTTTTTCTTGTTTTTTTCTTTTTTCATGTCCATGAGTTCTTTCTCTCTCTCTCTCTCTCTCTCTTTTTTTTTTGCTCAATCCCTCCACCCACCCTCTCCTAAACCTCCACCAGAGGTGTCTGCCTATAGCAGCCTTCTTACTAAACTCCTTTTGTGGAGCCCCTAACTGCTCCATGCCATCCTTTATACTTACACTGCTACTTGTAGATTAGTATTTCTCAAATCTGATTGTGTCACTGTTCTGCCCAGTCCACCCTTCATCTCATCCCCTAATATGCTGTCATTTGCACCCTCTGCTACAAAATACCGAACAACTTGCAGTTCGCCAAGTTTGGCTGTGTCTACTCACACCCTGACACTTCCATACCATTGCATAGGTGATTTCTCTTCATGAAATGCTCTTCTCTACCTGCTCTGCATTTTACTCTCACCTGCCACCCACCCTGCACACATGCTCACGCACAGAGCCAAATCTGTTACACTTTGGGGTTCAGATCAGGTTTCACCTCCTCTGTAATGTGCCCACACCTACCCACCACCACCACACGATGTAGATGTCTGGCATGTGTCCACCATAGCACTCAGTATTCTGAAGCATGATTACTGGCTCACTTGTCTGTACCCCACTTGGTAAGTTCCATGAGGACAAAGACTGTTTTTTAATTCCCCTGTCTTCAGTACTTGGCACTGATTAGACACTAAGTTAATTAGAAAACAAATAAGTGAGCAAAGGAATTAATAAATGAAAGATGCATGGTCTCCCAGTATAGCAAAAAGAAAATACTGATAATGAATGGAAAGATAGATGGTAGCCAGAAAGGCAGACACACACAGGAAAGACCAATACTGTGTACTTGTGAATTGTATTGTTACAAATAACAAAACATTATTTCTGTGTGTGTAAGGTACTAAACATCATAAATGAATATTGTTCCACCACAAGGATGGCAGTCAAATGTCCAGGAAGCCAAGTAGGGGATCTAGAAAAGTAAAACAGCTATAATAGACCCCAGAACAAATGAAATATTTCTGAGGCCAAATTTAGCTAGTAGATGACCATTTAATAACCTCTGAATCAATGGAGCCTGTCTTTTGACCTGTTTTTCTAGTACAGATGATAGTTATATTGACTCATCTTGTTTATCCTCAATTATGGACATAGCTTTTTTGGCTATGTGACATGTGCATGTAGATTGCTCCAATTATAATTGACCTCATTTATTTTGCATCTAGAGCAAGTTCAGTTAAATCATTTGTTACAGTAGTTTCCTTTACTCAAGTATCTATAATGGATACTGATCAGTTTTTGCATATAGTGTAGCTTCATGAATATGAGCAGTATTCTGAACAGAATTACCAAATCTGTCTTTGCTTTTTAAAAATTTTTGTGTGGTTAAAATTGAGTTTTTTCTTTCCCATTAGCCTGAGTATTGTAACTCTGTATTAAAATTTACTTTAGGCATATTTTTTGTTCTGTGGATTAAAATTGGAGGAGTTCTAAGCATATTTTTTAATGCAGTAAAAAGGAAGATGTTATTAACTCTTTCAAAATGAGGAAAAACTCTTGCAGCTTTGCCCTGAAAAAGCAGTTTCTCTTTACTACTTAGTATCCTATTTTGATACGTTTTTTGAAGACTGTACAGTCTTGTGTTACTTTGCTGTGACGGGTACAATCTTTGAACTCCTGCCCTGCACACGGCTCCCTTCCAGAGCTGCGGAGCCGCAGCTCTAGTCCTCACCCTGATCTGCCCACAGGCAGCGCTGTGGGCGCCCGCTCGGCTGTGCAAGGGGGCCAGCGCCTCACAGACAGCAGTGTTTCCTAAGCCCTCCTGATCTTACTGCCACTACACCCAGACTGCGTCCCCCATGGCAGAGTTTTTTTCCTGCTCTAATCTCCATGCTTTCGTCTCTAGGCATACTTTGGTGGCGAAGCTCGCTGTGATGCCGAGGCTGGACAAGGGGACGACTATGATCCCAGAGAACTCATTTGCGGTGCCTGTTCTGACGTGTCCAGGGCCCAGGTGGGTAGAACATTTTTAGTAGAAAGGACAGTTTAGAAACACTAAAGTTCTATTTTTTTCATATATCTTACTGATTATGCTATTACAGTTGTCCCAATTTTTCCCCCTTTTCCCCCTCCACCCAATACCTCCCCATTCCCTCCAGCAATCCCTCCTCTTAGTTCATGTCCATGGGTCATGCATAGAAGTTTTTGACTTCTCCATGTCCTATACTGTTAGTAACATCCCCCTGTCTATCTTCTACTTAACAATTTGTACTTCTTAATCTCTGCACATTTTCCCCCCTCTCCCCCGCCCCCTCCCAAGTGATAACCCTCCATATCTATGTATCGGTTTCTGTTCTACATGTTTGCTTAGTTTATTTTTAGATTCAGTTGTTGATAGTTGTGGATTTATTGCCATTTTAATGTTCATAGTTTTGATCTTTTTCTTAAATAAGTCTCTTTAACATTTTACATAATAATGACTTGGTAATGATGAACTCCTTTATCTTTACTTTGGGAAGGACTTTATCTGCCCTTCAGTTCTAAATGATAGTTTCGCCGGATGGAGTAATCTAGGTTGTAGGTCCTCATTCTTCACTTTGAATACTTCTCGCCAGTCTTTTCTAGCCTGCAAAGTTTCTTTTGAGAAATCACCTGACAGTTTTATGGGAATTCCCTTGTAGGTAACTAACTGCTTTTCTCTTCCTGCTTTTAAGATTCTCTCTTCATCTTTAACCTTTGGCATTTTACTTCTGATGTGTCTTGGAGTGGGCCTCTTGGCATCCATCTTGTTTGGCACTCTTTGTGCTTCCTGGACTTATATATCTATCTCCTTCACCAAATTAGGGAAGTTTTCTTTCATTATAAATAAGTCTTCAATTTCTTGCTCTTTCTCTTCTCCTTCTGGCACCCCTATAATTTGAATGTTGGTGTGTTTGAAGATGTCCCAGAGGCTCCTTAGCCTATCCTCATTTTTTTTATTCTTTTTTCTTCTGACTATTCTGATTGAATGTTTTTTTTCTTTATGTTCCAGATCATTGATTTGATTCTTGGCTTCATTCCACTCCACTGTTGGTTCCCTGTAAATTTTTCTTTATTTCACTTAGTGAAACCTTTATTTCTGCCTGAGTCTTTTCTATACTGTTGAAGTACCCAGTGAGATTTCTATGCTAATGAAGTACCTTGAGCATCCTAATAACCTGTTTTGAACTCTGCATCTAATAGATTGCTTATCTCCATTTTGTTTAGTTCTTTCTCTGGGGTTTTGTTCTCTTCTTTCATTTGGGCCATATTTCTTTGTCTCCTCATTTTGGCAGCTTCCCTGTGTTTGTTCCTGTGTATTAGGTAGAGCTGCTTTGACTCCCTATCTTAGTAGCATGGCCTACTGTAGAAAAGCAAAAAGAAAAAAGAAAAGAAAAGAAAGAAAGGAAGGAAGAAAAAAAGCATACTTGTAAGTTGGATGGGGTGCAGCCTTAGGTAATCACCAGGGTGGAGCAACCCACATTCCTATATGCCACTGGTGCCCTTCCTGCTATTGCCCTAGTGCTGAAGGCCAGAGGGAGTGAGTCTGTGTAAGTCCTGAGTCTGTTGAGGGCCCTTCAAGGGGAGATTTCTGAGAATCCCACAGTTTCTTACACCGCTCCAACCCCCACAGGTTTTTACAGCCAGAAGTTATGGATACTTATCTTCCTCGCACAGGGACCCTGGGCTGGGTGGTCTGGTGTGGAGCTGGGGTCCCTCGCTCCCCAGGTATCCTTTCCAAGTTTTAGCCACCACGTGTGGGTGTGGGCCCACCCATTTGTGGTCTTTGCACCTCTCCATGTGCCTGTACTTTTCTGAGCTTCTCTGCCCTTTCTACCCATCCGAATGAATATGTATTCTTCAGTTCCTTGGTTGTCGGACTTACGTACAGCTCAGTTTTCTGACGATTCTGGGTGATATCTGTTTTGTACTCTAGTTGTAATTTTTACTGTGGTTGTGCAGGAGGCAAGCCATGTGTACCTGCACCTTTATCTTGACTGGAAGTCCCTTCTATTTTTTTAAATAACAATATAACCCAGGATGGTGGAAATGGTATAGCAGGTTTTCCGCACTTCATTTTCTGATGTTGTATATATTTTTCATATATTTCATATATGTTATTTATTTTAAATGGGATTTGCATTTTATAATCTTGTCTCCCATGAAATAATCACCATATTTCAACAATTAATAAGTGTACTTATTTTATTTTCTTAAACCTACAGTCACACTTTTAAATTTTCCCCTCTTCCATGAAATCTTCATTTTATATTTTGGCTACCAGAAAACTTTCACAAGGAAATTAAGGAGCTAACTTATAAATAAAATTAGTTATGATGAAACTGGGATTAGAAACAGGTTTGTCCAAATCCTTTGGGCAAACCTACACATTTTTTGTTTTTTTAATGTTGTATGTTATCAATTTTTCAATACTTTTTTAGAGCTGTGTATACTCCTAAAATATGAATCACTGAGTTATATATATGACTATCTTAAGTGTAATTGAAATAGACTCGCTATAATCTTGTGTCTGTTTTCTTTTGCTATAGATGTGTCCAAAACATGGCACAGACTTCTTGGAGTATAAATGCCGCTACTGCTGCTCAGTGGCTGTCTTTTTCTGTTTTGGAACAACACATTTTTGTAATGCTTGTCACGATGATTTTCAAAGGATGACGAGCATTCCTAAGGAGGAACTACCACACTGTCCTGCAGGTACGCTGTTAGTCTCCTCATATGTGATCGTGGTATCTAGCTTTATTGAATGATTACATAGGAACACTTTGTGTCAAGTGGCAGAAACCCAGTTCAGACTCTCCTAAAGAATCCAAAGGGTTGGCTCTTTTGAACTGCTGACTTTCTGAGTAAAGTAGAAAGTAAGACCCTCACCACGAGTGAGGGGTGAGGAGCTAGAATGGAGCGGATTGCTTGGGGCTAAGGAGGAAGTCCACTAACAATTTGTGAAAGGATTGCTGTTTAGCACTAAAGGGCCACGTGAAGTTTGAAATCATAATGGATAACAGAACCATTTAAAGAGATTTTGTAATTTCTTTTTTTAAGAAGCCTGGAACCGGCACCATAAAATAGACAAGGGATTTAACCTAGAATGACTGGAAACTGGCAGTGTAGTGAGCATCAGAAAGCCAAGGGAATTTAAGAAGCCACTGAAAATACAGGAGAAATGATTATCTATGGAGGTCGGGCTGAGAAAAAGTCAATATGAAACGAAAAAGAAACTGGAAATTTGGAAGCGGTTAGGAGGCTGGTGATCACGGTGAGGTGGGGTAACAGGCTTAGTGGAAGTGAGAGAAGGGGAAGAGGGGGTGAGTGTGTCTGGGGAAGAGAATTTCCCATAAGATGTACCTGACATTTGTGAAAATGCGTACAGAAGCACGAACGCCACAATATACAGAATATACAGTGTTGTTAAAGCTGGGAAACGCACACTCATCTGTTGCTTATCGGACTGCACGTGGTGTACCCTGTGGTGGCTCTCAAAACTGCAAACACATGCACCCTCCAACAGTCCCACTTCTGGGGATATGCCTCCATATGTGGAGAGAATAAACAAGGAAAAATGTGCAAGTTATTTACCAAGCCTTGCTTGTAATAATAAAAATGCATACTCGATACAAGTATCCAGGGGGGAGGGGGCTTAAACACTAAGTAATATGCTCCATTAATAAAACAAGGTGACTTATTTTATTATTTTGAGGATGGAATTTCTATGTACTGATATGGAAAGATCTATAGGAGATCATATTAAGTGAAAATTCAAATGATAGAAGAGTGTATATGGAATGCTGCCTTTGTGAGAAAGGAGGAAATGACTATTTGTTTATATTTGCATAAAAGCACTGGAAAGATGCATAAGAAATTAATAAAATTGGTTAACTTTGGGGGAAAACAGGGAATATGGGGGGAAGCTAAAGGAAGGTGGCTTCTTACTGGTTTTTAAACTATGAGAGAGATACATTAGCTCTTCCAAAATAAAGATGGTAAGATAAAGAGGGTTGTTTTTTTTTCTTTTTCTTTTTTTTTTTATTTAAATGAATGTTCAAGTACAGTTTTCACCCCCCTACTCCCATTCAAGTCCTCCCACCCCCCCTCCCTACCTCCCACCCAATCTATCCCTCCCACCCCACCTCCCTCCCTCCCTCCCGTTACCACCCTCCCCCTATCTTTTATCCATGT